>CATNWA010005061.1:0-13163 GCA_951230385.1 Staurois parvus | reverse complement strand
TAACATTTTTCAGCAGTAGGAATCAGGGGCGGACTGAAAACTCATGGGGCCCCCGGGCAAATTGGGGATGATGGGGCCCCTGTGTCCTTGCCACACTCAAAACACACCCAAAAAAGCCTATAAAAGGTACCATGGTGCATTTTTTATGGGGCCCCCTACTGATCCCGGGCCTTCGGCAGTGCCCTTAGTGCTCGAATGGTCAGTCCGCCCCTGGTAGAGAATATTATATTTGGATTGGAGAGTTTGGAAGGGTAATAAGGATTGTTTGGTGTAGAGGGTCCCTTATGTTGGTTATTCCATTTTTTGTCCATTGAGAAAGGTCCAGTGAGGGGATGAAGAGGTATAGTATGTTGGTTTTTTTTTGGAGTAGGTACATGTTTAATGTCTTTGAATTTAGTGGATAGAAGGTCCCGCCAAGCTTGTAGGGAGGCTACGATGCAGGGATGAATTTAGTTGGGGTGGTATGTGTTTGGACCGGTAAGGGTACAAGAGTATATTTTGGGGTTTAAGTGGTTGAAAAGGGAGGGTTTTTTTTTTTTCCATGAATTGACTAGATTTTTTCCTTCGAAGGATTCCACCAGAAATATAATTTGGTCTAAGAGGGTAGCTGTGTAGTAAGATTTGAGGTGTGGGAGTCCTGCTCCTCCTTTAGTTGTAGGTCATGATTAGAAGATTGGTGGTACATCTCGGTTTTTTCGAGTTCCATATGAATTTTGTGAGAATTGTTTAGAGAAGAATGAATTAGGGACTGGTAAGGGGAGTGTGCGGAATATATACAAGATTTTGGGTAAAATATACATTTTTAGTGGTCGCCACACGGCCTAGTTTGGAGAGTTCTGAGGTGAGTAAAGTGTTTAGTTCTCGGGGTAATAGTTTCAAGCAATATTTTGTGGTTTGCTGTGTATAGATGGTCTGTCGCTGGTGGTGAGTCTGATTCCTAGGTAAAGGAATGCTGTTTGTTTCCCATGAAAATGGGAATTGTTTGGCTAGTTTGAGTTTGGAGTTGGGTCCACAGACAATTTTGAGAAAAAAACAATATTTTGGACTTTTTTGTTTATAAAACAAGTCCAGTAAAAAAAATTTAAAATCAAATTTCGTCATTAATTTCGGTCAAAATGTATTCTGCTCCGTGTCTTTGCTAAAGAAAAATCCAATACGTGTAAATTAATTGGTTTATTTTCATGTGAAAGTTATAGCATTTACAAATGGTGGTATATATACTGGAATTTTTTTTTCTACTAAAAAATGGTGGCGATCAGTGACTTATAGAGGCGATCAGTGACTTATGGCGATGATCAGTGACATAATGGTGGCGATCAGCGACTTATGGTGGCGATCAGCGACATATGGTGGCAATCAGTGACTTATGCAAGAATAACTGAAGGGTTATGGTGTCAGTCCTGCTGCAGCAGGTTCTATACATTGTACAGATCTGCAACTTTTGCAGGTAGTTTAAGGGGACCCCCAGGCATGATATTGAAAGGAATATTTTTTTTTTTACATTAAGCAATGAGAAATGACTGCCCCTTTAAAAATGATTACTCTTTGAAAATATGTTTTTCCCTGATTCATGTCCCTCAGGGCAGTCCCCTGAGTCCCCATACCACTTTTATGGCCAATACCGTACATATAAAACCTTCAAATTGGGCACTTGTGAATTTGCATGTTCGAGTCCCATAGACTTAAAGTAGGTTCGATGTTCACGAACTTGGTCTGTTTGAATGTTTTACCGTGAACCGAACCGGAGGTGTTCAGCCATAACTACCAGCGTGCACCAGAATGTGTGATTGCACAATTCCATACACAAGTAATGCGCACCAGAATGAGCATGCACATTAGTATTAGCGGTGCCCAATTATAATCTGCACATTCTGGGCAACTGCCTAGTGCACAGACGTTCATTGCATCCAAGACAAATGCCCATTGGTTGTGTTAGTGTTAGTAGGGAATTCAACTTGGATGGGAAATATGGATTAGGTATGCACAGAGGAACCAGCTCATCTATGTAGGCATGCCCTCCCTGATGTCAGTTTAGGTTTAATATTTTTGGGTTAATCCCCTTGTTAAATCCAGCTCCACAAGCGTGCAAGTACTACCAGCTCCTGTCTGTCTTGGAAGATCTCCCGGGACAAGGATAAAGGATTGAGCCCAGCCTGTAATCAGGACGCTTGCTACGTGTGGCAGTCTCTTTCCCCTTGTAGATCCCACAGAATGCTGCTGTACTCACAACTGTCCTCTTTGCTGTCTGCTGCTTCAGGTCTCAATCCCATTTACACCTTACTGTTGGATGTGTCTTCCTGAGCCAGCCTGAGCCCGGCCTGGAGGAATGCCCCCGCCAGACCTAGGGGTCACCTCCCAGGTACCGACAGTCTCCTCAGAACTCCATCTTCCACCCGACCCCGTCTGTCAGCCTGGTCTCTCCCATATTGAAAGTCCAGTCCACCACTCTACCAGGGCCTCAAAAGCTGGGATTGGCCGTACTCTCCATGAATATGTAGGTTAGGCCCCTACCCCCATCCTGCCCACCCGATTTCTGGAAGGTTCTATGGTCCTCCAGGGTCAGGGAGGAGGTGATAGAGCCACAACCTGTGTTGTCATCCAGCTGACCTGCAATAACCCGACAACGATCTATGAGTCGGGAAACATTCCTTGACAAGTCCTTTATTGAAACACCAAAAAACCCCATTCCCCCGAAGTAGATCTAACATCAGTCACGATGCCCACCACCACTACCATAGTCCTGAGCTCAGATCCCACTGTGTAGATGACTAGTGGCAGGTCGATGAGTACCTTCAGCTCAGAATATTTCTTTCACACAGACTTGCATCCAAAGACAGTGACCAAGTCCATGGGCTTAGCATTTGTTATTTTATTAGGGAATTCAACTTGGATAGAGAAATAGGGATTATGGGATGCCCAATTATTTATTATTTATTATTATTACATGGAGTTTATATAGCGCCAAAGGGTTTGCTCAGCCATGTACAAATTGAGGGGGGGACAATACATGGCCCAGTACCACAACAAACAACGTACGAGGGTAAGAGGGCCCTTACTCTTTCGAGCTTACAATCTAGGTGGGAGGGGGGTAAAGGTAACAGTAGGAAGTGGCTGAGGGGAATGAGGGGTGGGAGGAAAGAGGGAGAATGGCTGGCTGTTAGGTGAGGGTGGGGTAGGCTTCCTGAAGAGATGGGTTTTGAGGGAGCGCCTGAATGTGAAGAGGGAAGGCGACAGTCTGATGGATTGGGGCAGTGAGTTCCAGAGGATGGGGGAGGACCTGGAGAAGTCCTGCAGTCGTGCATGGGAGGAGGAGACCAGGGAGCAGGATAGAAGGAGGTCCCGTGAGGAGCAAAGGTACGGGTAGGGCATTGGTACTTGGGGATCAGGTTTGGTGAGGTAGTCAGAGGCAGTGTTGTGAAACGGCTTTGTAGGTCAGGGTTAGGAGTTTAAATTTGATGCGTTGGGCAATCGGGAGCCAGTGGAGGAGAGGCAGAGGGGGGTGGAGCCAGTGGAGGGATAGGCAGAGGGGGGTGGAGCCAGTGGAGGGATAGGCAGAAGGTGGAGTGGGTGTGAGGTGGATGAGTCTGGCCGCTGAGTTCCACAAGGATGGTCTGGCGAGCGGGGAGAGCCTGCACTTGGGTAGGCCAATGAGAATTTGAGAATTACAGTAGTCAAACGGCGTGAGATGATGAGGGAGTGTACTTGAAGTTTGGTGGTGTCTGGGGGTGAGGAAGGAGCGGATCTTGGCGATGTTGCGGAGGTGGAGCCTGCAATGTGTTTGTTAAGTGATTTGACATGCGGTTGGAAGGAGAGGTTCGAGTCAAGAATGACGCCAAGGACTTTGGCTTGCGGGGCGGGAGTGATAGTGGAGTTGTTTGGTGATGATGGATAGGATGGGGGGGGGCGCGGGGGAAAGACGAGGAGCTCGGTTTTGGAGTAGAGGTTGAGCTTGAGGAAATGTAGCGACATCCAGTCTGAGATGTCATTTAGGAGGGTGATTGATGCGGAGCGGAGGATAGTGGGGGTGAGGAGAGGGGTGGAGAGGTAGATTTGGGTGTCGTCAGCGTAGAGTTGATAGTTGAAGCCGTGGGAGTGTATGAGTTTGCCCAGGGAGGAGTGTAGATGGAGAAGAGAAGGGGTCCAAGGACAGAGCCTTGGGGGACCCCAACAGAGAGGGGGAGGGAGGGGGAGGTGGCACCATTGTAGGTGACACTGAAGGAGCGTCGGGATAGGTTTAGATGAGAACCAGGGAGAGCGGTATCTTCTGATGCCAAGGGAGAGTAGTTTTATTAAGGAGGAGGGGTGTTGGTCAACTGTGTCGAAGGCCGCAGAGAGGTCCAGGATAAGGAGGACAGAGTAGGTCGCCCTGGCTGAATCAATGGAAGGTGGACACTACTCTCCTATTGGCAGCACAGTGACTAAGTTGGCACTTCTGCCTGGCAGTACTAGGGTCACCGGTTCAAATCACCAACCACGGCACCAACCTGCCTGGAATTTGTATGTTCTCCCTGTGCCTGCATCGTGGTTTTTCCTCAGGGCTACTCCAGTTTCCTCCCACACCCAAACAAAAAGACATGCTGGTAGGTTAATTGGCTCCTTTCTAAATTGTCCCCTAGTATGTGTATGTATGAATGTAGGTTTGGGACCTTAGATTGTACACCCCTTGAGGGTTAGGGATTGACTGATGTGAATGTACAATATATATGTAAAGTGCTGCATAAATTGATGGCGCTATAGTAAGTACCTGAAATAAATTAATTTAAATAATGTACAAAGCAATGATCCTGGACTTTTCTTTTCCTGAAAGCCATCAGTCCCTGCAGATGGGCAGGTCTCGATCTCATTCACTCCTTACTATTGAATGTAACCTTCTGAGCCAGCCCAGCCCCCATCAGACCTAGGGGGACCTACCCAGGCACGGACAGCTCCTCAGCACTTCCCAACCCCTCTGTCACCCTGACTTCTTCCATATTTATAGACCAGGTCCACCAAATCTGAAAAATGGCCAGAACCCCCATGAATATGAGATTAGCCTCCACACCCTTCCGTTTACTGACTTCTGGAAGGTTCTATGGTCCTCCAGGGTCAGGAGGTAGGTGATAGAGTCACAACCTGTCGAGTAATCCAGCTGACACTGCAATAACCCGACCCTCAATCACAGACTCAAACAACTAACATGAGTCCTACACAATGATTTTACCTCTGATACACTATTCTAGTAGCACATTAGAGGGCGCTACAAGTAAAGGAGTAAGATCTCAGGAATCTGTTATGAAACCCGGCCTGACAGGAAACTGAAGGGGTCTAATGTATAATTCAATAGGATGAATGTGACAATCACTTATTCAGCCATTACAAAATTCTGGGCCATTTTGTTCCTAGAAAGGATTGGCTGTCATGTAGGCGTGTCCGCAGCGAGTGGAGGGGGGCCGGGTTGGTTGCGGAGTGATTTCCTATGATAATGCAGCGCCATCTAGTGGCCATAATGAAGTACTTTTTCTGATCTCCTTATGGACTGTTTCTTCTGCGATCCATGATGAAGGTCAACCAATGGAGTATATCTGAGGTGTATATCAGGGTGTGCTTCTTCCCCACATGAGAGCTGGGATGTCCAGCAACATTCATCTAGAAGACATTTCCCGCACTCAAGGCACTAATACACCTCCAGGGTTGTGTGGGACCCCTGATGTACAGGAAGACAGGACTTCAGTGAGGAACATTTCCCTCACTCAGGACAGGAAAGTGGCTTCTCCCCGTGGGTGAGATCTCTGATGTGTGTAAAGATGGGACTTGTCTGAAAAACATTTCCCACACTCAGGACAGGAATACGGCTTCACTCCTGTGTGGGTTCTCTGATGTGTGTTAAGATTGGATTTATCTGAAAAACATTTCCCACACTCAGGACAGGAATACGGCTTCTCCCCCCTGTGTGAGATCTCTGATGTGTGTAAAGATGGACTTCATGTGAAAAAAACATTTCCCGCACACAGGACAGGAATATGGCTTTTCCCCCGTGTGAGATCTCTGATGTGTGTAAAGATTGTATTTTCCTTGAAAAACATTTCCACACTCAGAACAGCAAAGTGGCTTCTCTGCCCGTGTGTGAGATCTTTGATGTATGGAAAGACAGGACTTCTGTGAAAAACATTTCCCGCACTCAGGACAAGAATACGGCTTCTCCCCCGTGTGAGATCTCTGATGTGTTAAAAGTTTTGATTTTTCTACAAAACATTTCCCACATTCAAGGCAAGAATATGGCTTCTCCCCCTGTGAGATCTCTGATGTCTGTAAAAGTAGGAAATATGTGAAAAACATTTCCCACACTCAGCACAGCAATGCAGCTTCTCCCCCGTATGAGATATCTGGTGTGTGTAAAGATAGGACTTCTGTGAAAACAATATTTCCCGCACTCAGAGACAGGAAAGTGGCTTCTCCCCCGTGTGTGAGATCTCTGATGTCTGACAAGATTCGACTTTTGCTGAAAAACTTTTCCCGCACTCAGGACAGGAATATGGTTTTTTCCCCTGTGTGTGAGATCTTTTATGCACATTAAGTTTGGAATTTAGAATGGAAACCCTTCCCACACTCAGGACAGAGAGAAGCTCTTCCCTGTTGGAAGGCCGGCCCGGTCCCGCACAGTCTGAGGTTCCTCAGGATACGAGGAATCCGATGGTCCATCTACACTGGGTGGTGCCGGATGGACATTGGAGGGAGCCGGGTTTCTCCTGGACTATACTGTGTGATGTCCTCATCTTCTACTTTCCAGTCTGGAGACAAAGTGAGACAATCCTCGGAGGTTTTCCTCATCTCCCGGCCATGGACTAAAATACAAAGACAAAGAGGATTACTAGACAGGAGCTGATTGGTTCCCCAAACCAGGACTCCGCCCACATCAGCAGCTTGGTCTCTGAGGAGCTTACAATTCCACCCTCAAGGGAACTAGGAAATGGCTCCTCTGATCTCCTACCAGGTCATTTCTTTATTCATGGACCTTAGTCAGAGAGTGAGGAAACAACCAGAACTGTCTTTTTAGGAGGGACAGTGATGAGGGGATTATAGGACGAGGGTCCCCACCCCCTCTATCACTCATCGCCATCTTCCCAACACAAGAAGTACTGCACTTTCCTTATTTAGTCCATGACACAGCTCAGGAAAGTGACCAGGGGATTACAGGCTGATATCACCCAGTCCCCGCCCTACTCTGGACCAATCAGTGAGCAGTATGGGTGGAGGAATGGATTTAGTGTTCATGACCCACCTGTGCTGATCTCTGTAGGAGTGTCCTCCTCTATAAATGTCCCCGTTATTCCATCCTCCTCCATAGACTGCTGATCATCCCTCACATACGCCTCTTCTTCTTCTGCTTTCACCTCAAATTCTATATCGATTGGATCTCCACTCTAAATCAAGGAAATGAGAGAAAATATCATCTGTAAAAAATATTTATAAGGTCACATAAAAAAAATCCACACATTGTCTCCATGAGTCCATGTTCTAGATGCTCCATCCCACCAACCTTGTAATGTGAGGGATGGTGTGACCTTCCTGTGTGGAATCCCGGGAATACAGAGGACGGGGACATCTCTCTGGTGGGTTCCTGGTATTAGGTGGCTCCATCATATCCTTGTGTCCTTCTGAAAACTCCTCCATCACTCCATACTCCTCATCCTCCTCTTTATACTCTTCTTTAACATCAATATTATCATCCCCGAGGATTCCACTCTGAAAGATATAATAAAACATTCATTGTAACAAACATGCTGTGTATAAATCACAACTACCAATAATTGTCATCATCTACCTGATGATGGTGAGGGATGGTGTGACCTTCCTGTGTGGAATCCCGGGGAATACAGAGGACGGGGACATCTCTCTGGTGGGTTCCCATGACTGGATCCATCTGTAGGAAACACACACACTGACTGAATCCATTGTTTCTATGTGTTTATCAGATGATGGGGGATCTAGGTGGATCCTCCGTACTGCTCTCTCCTTTACAATAAAGTCTCCTCTTACCCGGTGATGTGAGGGGCGGCTGATTGTCCATCATGACGTCCTTGTAGAGATCCTTGTGTCCTTCTAAATACTCCCACTCCTCCATGGAGAAATAGACAGTGACACCCTGACACCTTATAGGAACCTGACACACACAATGATACAGTCACCATCCAGACACATCCCTTGTCTGTTACTGGAGAATGTCCCAGAATTCCCGGCACCGCTCACCTCTCCTGTCAGCAGCTCAGTGATCTCTCTGGTGACTTCTAGAATCTTCTTCTTCTTTCTCTCTTCTATCAGGGAGGGAGGTGGAGGCAATGTGATGTCATATGATCTCCAGACTTCACAGGAGGAAAACTCTACATCTGAACACAAATAGTCACATCAAATGATATTCCCAGAATCCTCCTCACCTCTCCATTCAGGTCTCCATTTTATTAAAGCCCCACTTCAGGCTGAGGTATAATTCCCCCCCACAGGACCCCCACACTACGCAGGGTATAGGCTTGTTGCAGCATTCTGATGTCATTACATACAACGCAGGACCAACAGTCCCACTTTACATGTGAGGATACCAAGGGGCCCCCACATCCTAAGAGCATCAGAAAAATGTCAGATGAAGGGACATCGAGGAGGAGCTGTGAGGTCAGTGACCTGATGTCATAGGATTCAGCTCTGAATCCTAGGAGCTGTGAGGTCAGTGTGATGTCATAGGATTCTCTGACTCTGGATGGAGGGATATAGGAGGAGCTCTGGATGGATGTCATAGGACATGACTTGGATGGAGGGACATTGGGAGAGGAGCTGTGAGGGTGTCTCTATATGAGGCTCCCATGCAAACCAAATCCTTGTTCCTGGGTGCGTCCTACCTCTCCTAAACTGAAGAGTGACCTTTGACCTTTACCATCCAGAAATCTGTCCGGAATCTGTGGAAGTAAGCTGTCATGTGATCAGGTGACATGCGGAGGAACGGAGTGTAAATAGCAGACAATTGTCTCCAGAGCCCCTAATGGTGGGGATGGATTTGGCGGCGTGCTGGTGCCAAGTTTCCTCCCCCCAGGGTCACTGCAGGTGTGGAGAAAAGCTGTGTAAGAGGATATGGAGGAGAGATGAGGAGGAGATCCAGGAATCAGGAGAAAGGTCAGGGCAAGCAACAGACGAGCGCATCCAAGAGACCAAGCCGGGGTCACTACACAGAAAATCAATCCAAGGAAACAACAGGCAGGACGAGGAATAGCAAGAAGGAGCTGAGAGACAAATGAGAATATTGCTCAGCCAATGGGAGATGATCTCAGCATGACTTCCATCATGAAGGAGAGAGGGGGAGGGGAGGAAGTCACTGAAGGTGACCATAGATCCATGGAAATTCAGCTGGTTCAGCAGGGATCGCTCACATTTCCATCCATGTGTGGCCACTGCCGGATAAAAGCCACTCCCCCAGCGGCTGCAGCCAATAGCTTCAGTGCTGATCTGTGTATTCTGAGAGCGGAGGAGTCCCCCCATTGTCAGAATACAAGAGTGCAGCGGGGAGGATTCCCCCATCCACCTCCAATGTGTGGATGGGGGAATCACTTCAGTTTTTATGGTCATCCCGCTGGCTGAACGATAAAACTGAACCATGTAGGCCAGCTTTGGGAGCAAATATATTATCATCAACTCCTCCCCCTGAAGGGGTTCATCTACGTATTACCTCCTCTGCTGCCAGATCCAGGAATGTCTCCTCTCTACTTCCTCATTCATGAACTTCCTGTCTTCCTGACATCACTTCCTGTCTGTACCTGACATCACTTCCTGTCTTCCTGTCTTTCCTGACATCACTTCCTGTCTTGTACCTGACATCACTTCCTGTCTGTCTGGTAGTGAGACTTCCTGTCTGGGTAAAGACTGAGATCCCCACCTTGTGGAGCTCAGAGGAATCACCCCACCAAGGGGGAAGAAATATATGACTGGTCAGTGGAGGGACCCCGGCCCCTTTGTATTCTGGCATAAATTTCCCCATGAGATTTAGTCTGTGATGCATCTGGTATATGTCAAAGCCCCCCAGGGGAGTTTTGGCTGGTAGAAGTGAGATTTGGGCAATGATATCATCCCACCATAGTGGATGACAGGTCAGGGAGTGTCCACATTCTGAGATTTTGGTAATTAGAATTAACAGTTAGGAAATGCAGAAGGGTTTTAGGTCTGTCATTTTGTTTTCCCCTCCACTCCATTTTAGAATCGCGTGACTGTGTGCGCAGTGTGAGAGTTAATGACCCTTCTTCTAGCTTAGCCTTGTAGCCGCTACACCGGGTGTGTATGGACTGTAGATCCTTATAGAGGGGTCACCTCCACTCCCACCAAGGGGGACAGAAATATATGACTGCTCGGGGGAGGGGTTTTGGCCTTGACTTTGATTCTGCAGTAAAATTGATTGCAGATTTAGTCCTGTAGAACATCTGGTATATGGATACAAAGCCCCCCAGCCCAGAGTTTTCAAGGGTGGAAATGGCTCCTGATTCCCCAGATTTGGGCAACATGATATCATCTCTATCCCCCACCCCTTCCCATTATTGTTATGATAGGTCAGGGAGTTGTCATTCAGTGAGTTGTGTTGTCACATTTGGTCATCAGATTTGTTTTTTTTCGGTGATCATTAGACTTCATGCTAGACATTGATCTACATCATGGGACTTTTTTTAAACTTTTTTTACAATCTATTTTTTTTGTGATTGAGTAGGATCCCTCCCCTTTCCTGGCCTGGCCGGCATGCTCACATAAGGGTCTGGTATAAATGTTGGCAGGACCTTCAGGAACATATCTCAGATACTCTCTGTAAGGTGACCATAGACATGGAGGACCAGCAATGGTTGGGATGTAACATCCCCTGTAAAGGTGGCATTATTATTACATTATTTATATTTATATAGCACTAAAAGGTTTGCTCAGCGCTGTACATTATAGTGGGGGAAGTACATGAGACAATACAGTAACAAAACAAAACACGAGGGGTTCAAGGCCCTGCTCTTTCGAGCTACAATCTAGGATGTGACAGATATTCCTGGAATTCAATGTTCAGTATTACAGATACAGTGTTCTCTTCATTTAGTGGTCAGTAGAAGACAAATGGTCACAATTTATAAATCTGAATAGTTTGGCTCTGGAGTGGAGCCTGAAGATTGGAGAGATGAACACCTAGATGGCATAATGATCTGACATCCCTGTAGACATAGATACACATGAATGATCTGTCACCTCGCTGGCCAAAAGGAGTTGAGCACCGAACATGGGTCAGGCACCACCCTGTGAGGATGTACCAGAGCTAAACCAGGAAAGCCAGTAAGAGAGCCCATGGGTTATCTGGTACTAGAGATGGCCATTCTGGGGGAGGGTGCCACGACAGAATGGACACTTGCAGTCACTGAAAAAAAAAAAAGAGACAGGTGGGACACTGCAAAGAACAGAGCAGCTGCCTCTGTGTCCATCCCTGTGGTAAGGGAAACCCCAAGAGTCTCCAGGAAGTACTTTAGCCCTACCAAGAACATACTAGAGATGAGGAAGGGTTCTTTCAGGACTTTGAACACCAGTGCAAGCTGCTGGAAGTACCTCCCATGAACTGGACCTGCCATGTGGTAGGGCTGCTAGATGAAGGGGACATTGAGGCCTATCACATGATGGATCCCCTAAAGAAATGCAGCTATGAGTACATAAAAAGGGCAGGGATGGAAGCGGTATCACAGTCTTATTGGGCCCAGTTTCAGACTACCCCTCACCTCCAGAGACCCCTTTCAAAATATTCTGCATAAGCTGTCTTTAGAGTGTCACTGATCACTGACAGGGGAGAAAGGGACCTCCCCTGAGGAAATTATTCACATGATCCAGAAGGAGCAGTTCTTGTTCATGTCCCCCTGAGCTCCAACAGTGGGTGTGTGAAAGGAAACCCATCACCCTAGAGGAAGCAACAGCCTTAGCAGATGAGGCCCTCATGATTAATCCTCAATGGAAGAAGACAGCTGCTGAGGTACCCCGAGTTCCCAGGATTCCCAGCCCCACATTTGTACCCTCTATGCCTCCCCACTGCTGCTGGATGACAATCCAGTTCCCCCTCAGCAGGCCCCCAGGCCTACTATAGAGAGACTCTGCTTTGGCTGCCCTGCTAAGAAAACCTCTCCCAAGTCGGTGCACTGTGGATATGTACCAAGCTTCTGAGGAAATGCCACTCCTACCCCAGCCCTCTGGGTCACCCTTAGACCGCACACACTACAGATGTGGACAACCCAGGCATCTCCAGGCTAGATGCCCAAGAACTTCCACCCTCCCCAGACTCAAAACACTTGCCCTGATCCCAGTGTAGTGCTGGTGGCAGGAGGAGAGAGCCTTTCACCATCTCAAAGTGAATGGATGCCTCCAACAACAACCAGCACCCTTCTAGGAGTCTACGAGTCCAGCCACTTACCCCAAGCTACCCTGAGATAAGACAGCAGCAGTTACAGGAGGTCTGAATAGATGGATGAAAAGTCATTGGTTTCCGTGATACAGGCACCTTACTGACCATCGTTGATCGCTGTCTGGTGAATCTGATTGGATGGATTTTCTATTGAACTAGTGGGGGAGGGTGCCATGAGAAATCACCCAAAGGCCTTTTTTCTTCTGGATTATGAACTTTGTTCTGCTGGGGTAATGGCAGGACTTCCTGCTGACATTCTCCTAGGGAATGACCTGAGAGAACATAATTGTCAGTTTCTAGGGAGTGTGACCCAGAGCCACTCTCTGGGAGTAGAGCAAAAATCTAAGACAGGCTTGATGCAAATTCATCATAAAGGTTCGGGGCAATCCACCAATGCCCCAAGGTTTAGAGGAGGATCTCTTGGTTTGCAAAACAGGTGGTGTGGCAGGCGCAGCACCCTTTGGTGCCTAGTGCGCTGTGGCATTAGAAAAATTATGCAATTGCTGTTTCTTTGTTTGAGTAGACTGACTTTACTCTGTAATTCCTCCAATGCCGCTCTATGGATGCAGTAGGTTTAAAGAGCACACCGAATACTTTAGTTAACTTCTTTAATAACTTCAATCTTCTTCATATAACTGCTTACAATGGCTTGTTTCTTTCATATTACAATGGTTTCATTCGTATTACATTGGGTTGATTCGATAGATTGATAAATTCGTTAGATTCAGTAAATTCGTTCGAT
>CATNWA010005060.1:0-13664 GCA_951230385.1 Staurois parvus | reverse complement strand
TCTCCCAACTCTCTGCCAGATCTCTCTCTCTCAGGTCCAGGAAGCCGACCGTCTCCAGGGACACGGGCACCACGCACCGTCTCCAGTCGGGTGAGTCACCGCTCACCCTTGATGCAGCTGGTCTCTCTATCGGAGACTCCTGGGGAGGATAAACCAGGGAAGGCTAACGGAGAGTGCTTACTGCGCGCTCTCCCGTGCCGTCATAGTCAGGCTCCACCCCCTACAGCCCACTCATAAACCTTGTGGACAGCCTTCCCAGAAGAGCTGAAGCTGTTATAGCTGCAAAGGGTGGGCCAACTCAATATTGAACCCTATGGACTAAGACTGGGATGCCATTACATTAAAGTTCATGTGGGTGTAAAGGCAGGCGTCCCAATACTTTTGGTAATATAGTGTATGTATATAAATATACTGTATATATATATATATTACAGTATACATTACACATATACATATATATAGACACGCTGGTCAGAAATCAGTGCCCTGATGAGCTAGATCTTAGTTCAGTGTGAAGCAATGTAAAACAATGTGAAACAATGTAAAACCATATGATACAATATGAAATAAATTGACACATAAAGCGCTTATGTAAACTAGATAATGCTAATCTAAATCTGGAAAAAACTGCTTTGTTCCAGCATGGATGTGCTGTGTGGCTGTAGGAGACAATAAGGGGGGGGGGGGGTAGAAGAGCACCAACCATAGTGTAGCATGTAAAGTGCAACTTTAATGAAAAATTTAAAAAAAGCACTCACAAAGTTAAAAAGGAGCTCAGCATGATAGTCAAGTAGTCTTTGGGACAGAGATCAGCCACCCGCAAGGGAGTGGAGATGGAATGGAAGCAGGAAACCGCTGTGCCTGGAGTGCCAAAGCTGTGGGTGGAACACAGGGCCCAGGATATGAAGCCACCTTATATTGTTGGAGAATGTTGGAGCTGTAACAGGAAAACGTTTCAAAGCAACCTTGCTTCTTCCTCAGCCTGTCTAAACATGGGCTACCCACCAGCATTTATATGGTCAGGAAGAGGCAGATGTCAGGGATCTGGCGTACACCCTCTCAAACAGTAAATACCACAGCTGTCAATGAGGAGAGCAGCAAAGCACCCAGAGCTGCCGAAAATGAAAACAAATAACAGAGGCTAAAAACAAAAATTGTAAAAAATAAACAAATTGTGTAATATATCAAAATACATTTGTGGTGTAACATATTTTTATATATATTACACAATTTGTATATTTTTTACTTTTAATTTTTGCTTCACTTCGTCATCTGTGCTGAAATGCTATCCTGTGAGGAACTCTTTTAGGGGTCCAAACAGGTGGAACCTGTGGACACATTTGTTCCAAATGTTTTTGGTGGGGTAAATCCGCATGCTTCCACTACTTTGTTGCTCATTTTGATTCGGGAGTGAAATGATGTGCCCAGGTTTCATCATATGTAATGATGCGATCCAGAAAATCCTAGCCTTCCCTGCCAAAACGCTCCTTCATCGCAGTACAGACTTCAGCTCGTCTGTACCAGTCAAAAGCAGAAAGCTGTCTTGGTACCCAGTGTGTGCTAACTTTTCTAAACTGTAAATGTTTATGAATGATTGTGTTCATCATTCCCACAGAAAGATTTGTCTCTTGTGCAGTTTCATAACGACAGGTTATGCGTTGATTATCCAGGATCAGGCATTCCACACACTGAATGTTCCCAGGAATGACAGTTGTGGGCTGGGAATCACCACGGCCGGGATCATCACTGACGGATGTACGGCTATTATTGCAATGTTTACACCATTCAAATGTCTTACTGCGGCTGAGCGTCTCATCACAGTCCTATGCATGAAGTCTCATGTAGATATGCGCGAGGTTTACATGGATACTTCATCACCATATGCTGTTCCATGCACGCACTAACACTGTTGTCTGCCATTTTGATTAACAGTCTTTGGACTGGCCCGTGGCATGTGCTCTGCCTATCAGTAATAGGACACAGTTGCCACTTACTACTGCATGTAGTACCATCACACTAGCATCCCTTTTTTATACCTGTAAAATTAAAAGTCCCAGTTTGTTTTGAATGCCGCTCGTATTTTCTGCCATGTTATGACAAGGCCACTTCAAATGGTTTCCAAATTCAATAATATTACTACTTCATTTCTTAATTAGGTGGATTTAGTGTTTTTTTATATTTATGGGATAATGGCTCTCAAATGAAATAACTAGGGATGCACCGAAATTTCGGCCACCAAAACATATAGGCAGAAAATAGCCCTATCACCATTTTGCAGATAGAAAATATTTAGCCAATACAGTTGCTGATACAGGGGACTGCGTGTACTGCAGATGTGAAAGGGAGGGTTGGCGGCTGAGAAAGGCAGGAGAGGAGGAGTGTATACAGTGACTGGCTGTCACTATGGGGTTTATTTACTAAAGCTGGAGAGTGCAAAATCAGGCTCATTTCTGCATAGAAACCAATCAGCTTCTAACCTCAGCTTGTTCAGTTAAGCTTTGGCAATGAAACCTGGAAGCTGATTGGTTTCTCTGCAGAAATTAGCCTGATTTTGCACTCTCCAGCTTTAGTAAATAAACCCATATATGTCAGTGCTGGTTTTTAAATGTAAATGTTTTTTTCCATCACCATAGTTCACAGAATTAGCTGTCACTTTTCCCCCAGCTAAAAGAAACAAAGTTTCCTTTTAGTTTATTGAGTTAAAAGAAACAAGGTTTCCTTTTAGTTTATTTCCCCGAGTTAAAAAAAACAAAGTTTCCTTTTAGTTTATTTCCCAAGATAAAAGAAACTAAGTTTCCTTTAGCTCCGGGGAAAGTGACAGCTAATTCTGTGAGCTATAGTTAAGGAAAAAAAAAGCCAGCTATTGCATTTTAAAAACCTGCACTGACATATAGGGGTTTATTTACTAAAGCTGGAGAGTCCAAAATCAGACTCCCCTTCTGCATAGAAACCAATCAGCTTCTAACCTCAGCTTGTTCAATGAAGCTTTGGCAGTGAAACCTGGAAGCTGATTGGTTTCTATGCAGAAGGGAGTCTGATTTTGGACTCTCCAGCTTTAGTAAATAAACCCCATAGTGACAGCCAGTGAGGGAACCTCTCTGTATACACTGCTCCTTCACTGTATACACTGCTCCTCTCCTGCCCCCTCCTTGCACACATTGCCCCCCCCCCCCCCGTACGAAGAATTCCTGTCACTCATATGCTATCACATAGGGGACTATTGGTCCCCTATGTTATAGCAATAAAATCATAAGTTAAAAAAAAATTATAAAAATATACATGAAAGTAGAAAAAAATTTAAAAAAAAATTGGAGCCTCCCCACATACACAGATATTTTGGTTTTGATTCAGTTTTCGGCCACATGCATTCTGAATTTTTGGAATCATTTAGGTGCACCACTACGACTGCTGATGCTGCTGATATTATCATTTTCTGATCTGTTTTCTAAATTGTTGTAATGAACCTTTTTAACAAGAAAGGAAGCATCTACCTGATATATTGATTACATCCACTCTGCATGTAGGGATATGTTTAATGAAAGTCTACATAAAATTCTATGGGATATACCAGCAAGTAACTTGTTTATGCTTCAACTGGTGTTTACTTTGCATTTTTACGTCAAACCTGATTGTGTCTGGCATAAAATCTGTACAGTTAATGTTCTTTAAACACAGGCATAGCTGAAATACATTTTAACCACAAAGTAGATTAGATTCTTTCTCTTGTATGTTTACATTAGCTATATAAAGTCGGGGAGGGTTGAGTAACAACCAATAGGAAATGGAGCTTGGACTATCTAAAGTTTTCAGGGAGAAACAGCTGAATTCTAATTATTATAAATAAGATGATTAGAACCTATTTTCAAATCAAAGAAATATGGTTAGAGGTGATAAATTATGTCTGAATTAAGAGCTGAAAAAGACCAAACCTCTAATTGCTAACGGCCTGCCTGCAATTTAGGCAAGGCAAAAATCTTTTCTCCTGCAGAAACCATTTTACTATGTTTGCTGCTATTGCTTTATTTTGGTTTGAAATGACAGACACTTCTAATTTGGTGAGTAAGTGACCCCTAAAGCTCCTTTCACATCCCCTGGGGAGTCGCAATCAGTCAGCAACTTTACAATTTCTTTTTTTTTTTTTCCTTCCTTCCATCGCTACCAAGCTGCTTCAAAAGCTCTTCCAATCTTTTTGGACTAATTCCTATTTCCGTTTTAATCACATTATTTAACGTGCCTTGCTTCCCAAGCTGTCCTTGGCAGTCCTAATTAATGTTAATGTTAGATGTCCAGGTGCCACTCAATAGGATGCTGGTTGATGCTTTTGATTAATGAGGCCAGTTGAATAAAAATTGTTTTTTAATTGGTTGTCATGCTCTCCTAATGTTGTTTTTTTCTTTTAGGTCTAGGACCCCTTGTAAGAATTATTCAGATTGTGATTATTTTGCATGTTGGGGGGTGGGGAAGGAATAGTAGATTAAGAGGAAATTTAAAAGGCTTAAAAACAATTATTTATATGCTGAATTCACCTTTAAAAACCACGTCCTGACCAACATATGTACAGTACATATCAGGGGCGGACTGACCATTTGGAAACTCGGGCACTGCCCAAGAGCCCGGGGTCAGTAGCGGGCCCCATGAGATGCCCCTGGTACCTTTTTCATAGGCTTTTTTGAGTTTGGGCAAGGACACAGGGGCCCCATGATCCCCTATTGCCCAGGGGCCCCATGAGTTGTCAGTCCGCCCCTGGTACATATATGTCCTCAGGAAGTGGTGGTGATATCTGTATCATCTAGATAACATTCTTTACAGCCATGATTACCTAACCAAAGTGGTTAAAAGGGATATTTTTTTCTTTTGAAGTTTATGAATGATTGGTAAAGTTTTTTAATATAGTGCCCCATGAAAGTACATTTTACACCAAATGCCCCTAACTAGCACACTATAATTTATAGTGTGCTAGTTAGGGGCATTTGGTGTAAAATGTACTTTTCATGCCAAAAGACATTTTATATTATTTTTTTGTACTGGATTTTGTGTTTATTTAATGCACTTCTTTAGAGGTGCTAAAGAATCTGCAGTCAATGTGAATATTTTGATTTTTAGCTTACCTACTTAGTGGCTGCGCTGATAATCATGGCAATAACCTTGCACAACTGACTGCTTGCTAACTATATCCAGCTGGTTGCCATTTTCCTCATCTTCTCAATGGCCCTGGATTTGGCAAGACAGTGTGTTCATAAGTTCAAGCACCACCCGATAATTCTGATGCCTTACTAACATACAATGGGGCATAAAGCCCCGTTTAGATTTATGATTGGGAGGGGGCATTAAACACTCACACAGCTCCCCTTAGGGCCCTCTTACACTGATGCTTTTTTTTTATTGCATTTATGTTGCTGAAAAAGCAAGAAAAACACAATAACATATTTCCCTTTAAAGCAGTATTAAACCCAAAAGAAAACATTTGTTATATTGAAGCTTACTAGTTCTTAGACGTGATTGCTGTGTTAGTTTCCCTTTTTTGGCTTTCTTTCTTCTATTTTCATTTGGTGATTCAGCCAGCAACTCTCCAGCAGAATGTATCAGCTTACATGGATGAGACCATCCATCTACCACTGGCAGGGGTGATTAAAAATGATCAGCTTTTATTTATTCCTGTAAAAAATGTATTCCAAAAGGAAAAAAAAATGTTTTGCAGTAACTGATTATAAAGTGTTAGCTGGAGTTTGTCTTCAATTTGTTATTTTATTAAAAAATCTGCTAATACATTTAACACTGCTACCCCCCCCCCCCCCCCCCCCAGACAATGCTGCTGTGTGCGGTGTCCTGTTCTCATTCCTCCAAAGTTGTGTCTCACTAATACTGGAGTGTGATTACTGGTCAGATCACCAGGTGAAAACAGAGGGGACAAAAGCCAAAGACAAGAAAACCATGCAGCCACCACATCTAATGATTGATTTATTACATTTTTGGTTTTCGATTTAATACCGCTTTAAATAATATGAGACTCTTCACACAGCTGTGCTGTGGGCAACGGCGTGTGTTTTGAAAAGTCCTGTGTGCTGCATTTTTGGTGTGCTTCAAAACAGCATCACAAATGCAGTTTCCCATTGAAATTTTTTGAAAATGCATAAAAAAAAGCACCTCAGTTGCATTTTTTTGGTGTGTT
Organism: Staurois parvus; assembly: GCA_951230385.1. Taxonomy (NCBI): domain Eukaryota; kingdom Metazoa; phylum Chordata; class Amphibia; order Anura; family Ranidae; genus Staurois; species Staurois parvus. Next base: position 7,495 of record CATNWA010005060.1, on the reverse strand, counting down.
TTTGTCACAAGTCCATGTTTTACATGTGCATGTCAACTGGAAATGCATCAAAAATACATATATGTTTTTAACACTTTTTTCAAAGGAGCACAGTGAAAGCACAATTAAGCTACAAAGCAAGCAAAGGACAGTACTGCCCTCCAGACTTGACCCTTTCAACTCAATGGGGCTTTCCACTATAATGTTACAACTGTGTGCAATGCAAGTGATTGTGGCTTGATGCTGCAGGTTTTTAGACCTTAAAGTAGGTGGTAAACAACAAAGGCAGAGGATTGGCAAAAATTATCCCACTGTCACGTTTGGCGGGCATTACTACCCACTGACACACACCCTATTCAACTGTATGGAGCTGCACAACAGCTGCCCTGCAACAACCCATGTACATGGTTGTGTCATGGTGGTAAGGGCTTTTAGGCCTTCAAACAGGCCGTGAGGAGACAACACACAATTCCTTCTCACCATCTGTTAACCTCCCTATCGGTCTGATTATGTCAGTATTTCTGTGCTCAAAACGGTACATTGTTTTCAATGGAAATATGTTGTTTTTTTTATTGTAGGTCTGTAATACTTAGGAATAACTCACTGAAATCTGTCCAAACAAGAGTCTAGTAAACATCCCGGGTATGATAAAATTTGAAATACGGAACCATAAATTATAATGTAATAAATAATTATAAAAAAATAATAATATAATAATACATTTAATTCAATAATGTAATCAAACTAAAAACACTGGAATTTGAAACAGAGCGCCAAGTCCGCACATCACTGAGCTTAGTCGCAAAATCATTTTCAATGTCTGATGACGAATTTCCCCACGAATCATTATCACTCAATTCTGCAAGTAGTTCTAATTTACTATCGCTGTTCTCTAGCTGGTCTAAAACTGCTTTTGAAATAAAGGGACGCTTTTTTGGACGCCATAAAGGTTTCTCAGTTTCCAGACAGAAAGAACGGTAAAAGTACAGACAGGGCACAGGACAAAGCACTAGGAACAAAATGTATGTGAAATGGTTTGATACAGTAATGTAATACTATCAGATTTTATTGTATTAATGAATGTTACATTTTTACATTTTTGAATTTCCCCCCGGTTCTGTCCCACCGTACGTCCCGACGCTCGCAGGGAACGGAACCCGGAAGACGGATCATCGGCCGGAGGACATGGCCGGGGACGCTGCAGGGGGGACAATGCGGGAGCACAGGACAAAGTAAGTGTTGGCGGGATCCCAGAGCAACGCTGCAGTGTAATCTCGAGTGTAGCTCAGAGTTACTGGTTCTGGTACTGAAAGTTAACCCCAAGCTACACTCGGGAATACCGCCAGGGGTGTTAAAGCAGAACTATACTCACCTCAGCTTCGGAGATGCAGCGTCCTAGAGCCCCCCACATGGCCTCTGACATCTTCAGTCACCATCGATGCTTTCTTTGACCACATTGTCACCCTCTATAGTACCTGCACAAGGATCTTCATAGTAGGATCAGCAGGAATTATTTTAATAAAAACTGCAGTTTAAAAAAAAATTCTAAAATGGATTTTGAAATTAGCTTCCTAAAGAGATGTTAATAATAGAATTTTTATATATTTGTTAAAACTTGAGTAGACCTATAGACCTTATCACAGGAATGGATCCTGAATAGTATGTGTAGTTTAAGGAATGCCTAAACTTGTATTTTGGACAGTTTTTTCACATTTTTGACTCTGACCACCTTATAGCAATGATCAGAAAATCACAAAAGAAACCCATTTTTTTTCCTATTCTGATTTCATTTCCAAAGTTGGTAATAATGATGTACTTAAGGGCAGTCATGTTAATTTGCTCTCGGCTTCCGGTCTCTCTACAATAACAAGACCAGGAACGTGTCTCTGTCAGCAGATTATTACTAAAACAATGTTTAGCCACCTCACACAAGAGTAATTTAGGTTGGAACACTTCAATCTCTCCCCCCCCCCATCATTTCTTTGCCAATAGAAACAAATGTAACAGTCCTAGTACATATCCACTGCTGTAATCAATCAATGTTTTCTAATGGCACCAAACAGGGACACAGCATTCTAATTTGCAATTTTTCATCTTGGCACCTGATCTCTCTTCATCTTTTCTATATTTATTTATCATTTACACCACAAGAATTAAGTAATGATTATATCTTCCACTGATTTATAGGCAATGCATAATAAAGTATGTAAGGAAAATACTGTATATATTATTTTAATAGTCTTTCCAGAGTTGAAAATGTTGACTTACATACAGATCATCGCTAGACCTGTCCTGAGACCACCAGTAGTAGATCTTTGGACTGTTAGGTTGAGTTTTATACCATCACTCTATGGGGTCAATTTTTAACCCATTCACTGTTTGAATGCCTCAGTATTTGCACAACCATCACAAATAATTCCTGTAATGTGTCTAATATGTGTGTTTCCTATGATCATCAGTTCCATCTAGTGGCCATAATGCAGTATTTTCCTTAAATGCCCAAATTAGGAAAATACAGCATTTTGGCCACTGGATAGAGCTGATCCTGATGATAGTTGATGATAGGACATACACATATTAGACACATTACAGGGAATATTCGCAATTGCTGTGTATACGATGTGTGACAATTTAATTCCTGAATGCTGGCTACTTAGCACTATGGTAGTGAATCACACAGCCATTCGTACTTGAACGTGTTTTGGCATGTTCTAACTCACACTGGCCTGGGTCTCAGACCAGTTGATTCAGTCTTTACGGAGAAGTAGGAGAAATAATGTGTGTGTGCTGCGCTGTTGGCAGAAAATGAGTGAGGAATCTGGAGCAGCGGATTAACACCAAATTTTGTGTGAAGATTGGCAATATTGAGAGTGAAACTTTAGCTCTGTAAAAACAGGCTTATGATGAATATTCCATGAAGAAATCAAGTGTTTTTGAATGGCATAGGTGGTTTAACCACTTGCCCTCCAGGGGAATTACCCCCCTTCCTGACCAGGCCATTTTTTTTCAATACTTTAACTGACAATTGTGTGGTCATGCAACGTTATATACATAAATTACATTTATTTCCTTTTTTCCCACTAATAGAGTTTTCTTTCACTGGTATTAGGTCACCTGTGCGTTTTTTATTTTTTGCGCTATTAACAAAAAAAACACTGACAATTTTGAAATTTGAAAAAAAAAACATTATTTTTTACTTTTTGCTATAAAACATATCCAGTAAAAATTTTTAAAAATAACATTTCTTCAAACATTTAGGCCAAAATGTATTCTCCTACATGTCTTTGATAAAAAAAATCTCAATACATGTAAATTAATTGGTTTACATGAAAGTTATAGTGTCTACAAATGGCGATATATATACTGAATTCTTTTTTTTTTTTACTAGTAATGACAGCGCTCAGCGACTTATTGCGGGACTGCGAGACTGCTGGACTGCAGCGGGCATTCTGACACTGGGTGGGAACTGACTAACTGTCACTGACATTCCAATGACACTAATACAGTGATCAGTGCTTATAAAAAAAATTGACACTGTACTAATGACACTGGGCAGGAAGGGGTTAACATCAGAGGTGGTCAAAGGGTTAACTGTGTGCTGTGTTGTGTTTTACATAGTGTTCTGTGTGTGTTGTAGACAAGCTGCTTTGTATTGCTCTGCTGCGCAGAGCAATACAATGCAGCATGGATCTGTGTTGTTTACATACAGATCTCTCCTCTGTCAGCTCCACCGACGATCACAGAGTCCTGTCCAAAATTCGGTGGCCAGGACCCAGTGATTGACATGCTGAGGAGCCAATAGCAGCGTGGGTAGGGAGTGCTACATGATTTTGCACATTCCTACTACCCTGTAGCAGTACTTCTGCTCAGGGGCGGACTGATCATTTGGAAACTCGGGCACTGCCCGAGGGCCCGGGGTCGGTAGGGGGCCCCATGAGATGCCCCTGGTACCTTTTTCATAGGCTTTTTTGAGTTTGGGCAAGGAAACAGGGGCCCCATGATCCCCTATTGCCCGGGGGCCCCATGAGTTGTCAGTCCACCCCTGCTTCTGCTATAGGGCAGTCAGGAAGCAGTTAAGGAGGGGTGGGAAGATGTCAATGATGATGCAAGAAGTGGACAGCTAAAAACTCAAAGGACAGATGCAAATGTGGACAGAGTGCCAACCTTCATACACTTAGATCGAAGATTGAGTGTGCCAACTATGCAGAATAATTGAACATCAACAGGGAAACAGTACTTCTATGAAGGATTTGGGATTGAGAAAGATTTCCACAAAGATGGTGCCTCGAATCAGAAGATCAGAACATTGTTTTCATATTTCATCTGATCATTTGATGATTGCAGAGGAGTTTGATAAGATTATTACCAGTTCGTTTAAATTGTCACACCTTGTATACTGAGCATTTGCACAGCAACTTTTTTTTTAAACACCGGTAGACCCCTATGTGTATTATAACTTGGAAGATATGATTCATGAATACGCACAGAAATTTAAACATTAATTTGCACAGAAATCTACTTGTTCAAATGTTAAATTAAAAGCCCATTATATTGAAACATACTGTATTTAGTTGGGTAACAATAGTATGCAGTATATCATTTTTTTTTTTTTTTATTGCACATGCCTTTATTTATACATTTATGCACATTTACATACAGGGCAAGTTAGGTGGTTTAAACCTATTTTCCAGAGGGAAAAAAATGTTGTTGAATCTGCATATATGGCATTTATTGGAGTTGGAATATTATTTGTTTTTTTGGTTTCTTTAAAGCCAATCTAAAACTACAGTTGTGGCCAAAATTATTCAACCCCCACTGAAATTGAGTGTTTTGGCCAGTTTGACATTGCTTTTGATCATTCAGTCATCTTGCTTACATTTACATTAAAGAGGCACTTGTAGGTCAGACAAATATAACATAACAGTTATAATGAAATAACCACAAATGTCTTTTCTGTGCTCACAGCATTATCAGTTTTATTCAACCCCCAAGTGACATTCAATCTTAGTACTTAGTACAGCATCCTTTTACAGTTATAACAGCTTTTAAACGTGAAGCATAGCTTGACACAAGTGTCTTGCAGCGATCTACGGGTATCTTCGCCCATTCTTCATGGGCAAAGGCCTCCAGTTCAGTCACATTCTTAGGCTTGCGCACTGCAACTGCTTTCTTTAAGTCCCACCAGAGGTTCTCAATCGGATTTAAGTCTGGTGACTGCGATGGCCACTCCAAAATGTTCCAGCCTTTCCTCTGCAACCATGCTCTAGTGGACTTGGAGGTATGCTTGGGATCATTGTCCTGTTGAAAGGTCCAACGTCTCCCAAGCCTCAGGTGTGTGACGGACTGCATCACGTTTCCATCCAATATCTCCTGGTACTGAAGAGAATTCATGGTACCTTGCACACGCTGAAGCTTCCCTGTACCTGCAGAAGCAAAAACAGCCCCAAAGCATGATTGACCCTCCACCATGCTTCACAGTAGGCAAGGTGTTCTTTTCATCATAGGCCTTGTTCTTCCTCCTCCAAACATAGCGTTGATCCATGGGCCCAAACAGTTCTAATTTTGTTTCATCAGTCCACAGAACACTATCCCACAACTTTTGTGGTTTGTCCACATGGCTTTTGGCATACTGCAGTCGACTCTTCTTATTCTTTGGAGACAGCAAGGGGGTACGCCTGGGAGTTCTGGCACGGAGGCCTTCATTACGCAGTTGTGCGTCTTATTGTCTGGGCTGAAACTTCTGTACCCACATCTGACAAATCTTTTCTCAGTTCCTCAGCACAGTCACACGGGGACTTCTCTCCACTCTACGCTTCAGGTAGCGCACAGCAGTCGAAAGTCAGCATCTTCTTTCTGCCACGACCAGGTAGCGTTTCAACAGTGCCCTTTGCCTTGAATTTGCGAATGATGCTTTCCTAAGGTGTGTCTCTTGGTATGTTTAACATCTTTGCAATCTTCTTATAGCCATTGCCCATTCCTGTGAAAGAGAAATCACTCTTCTCTTGTCTTCCTGGACCATTCTCTTGCCTTCACCATGTTTGTAACCACACCAGTAAATGTCTAGAAGGAGCTGAGTATCACAGTCATTTTAAAAGCTGCCTAATTGGTGCTTATTATGCTTGATTGCTGCTCGGTGACATCCACAGGTGTTTTCAATACATGATGGAAAGCACCTGTATGAACCTCTGTTCTTCAGAGTGGTAGTCTTTTAAGGGGTTGAATAATTGTGGCAATGAAGAAAACCACATAAGAACCATTTACTACTGTATTACATAAACAATGATGTCATTTTAGTTGCATTTGGGTAGTTCACAACGTCCTTGTAGGATTTGATTCTGAATACAATTCCAAATGTACACTATAGTCCCTAAACCCTTATACAGCATTGGGGTTTGAATAATTTTTTGCCACAACTGTACATTACCATTCAGGACTACCCTGTCCATAGGGGTGCTCAACACTGCTCTCCCAAAACTTCATTGCCGAATGAACAGCATTTTCAATCAGTTAAACCAGTTGGACAATAAATGGAAAAATGCTGGACAGAATGAACAGGTGTAGCGCTTGACCCCGTAGGAGCAGCTGGAATATTACCCGGGCTCCAATTGGCTCAATGAAACAGTCTAGTGCACATATGTCTAAACACAAGGCCCATGGGCAAATCTGGGCCCTCCCAGGACCATTTAATGTGGCCCCTCTGGCCCTGTGGCCCTCGGCATCGATCCTGCAGCTGCAGCACCACCCTCGTTAAAACACTGCCCCCGACCTTGTTTAGCAGTTGGGCAGGCAGAGAGAAGGACAAAACTCCTCCGTCAGATCCTGAGCTTCACCATGCAGCTGCGGAAAGGCTTTTATTTTCCTCCCCTCAATCTTAAGCAGTCGGCAGCAGAAAGGGATAACATGCAACTCCTTCTTCAGATCCTGTGCCATACTTCAGTGCAGCACAGCACCCCCCTCATATCCCCTCCCCTGGTCCCTCAGCATTCATCAGACTTTATTATGGAAAGCTTGCTCCTGATGGACGGTTGGCAACCCTGCCCAGGCACAACATCCATGGCGGGAGGGGGAATTGGGGTGCGAACTGGAATCCTGGGGTGGCAGAGCCTACCCCGAGTACCCCCCTAGATTCCTGCTGTGGCCACATATTTGTAGGCAGGATTTACTACAGATGGAGGAGAGATATTCCTCTGAAACAGGCCTGGAAGGAGGAGAAGGAAGAACATCAGCAGCAGTCTGACAGGATGGCAGTGCTCTCAGGAGCTTTTTTCCTGCCAACTCTCTCTCCTATGCTGATATAGTAACTGCTCTGGGGGGGTCAGGAACCCCCTTTATCTACACCTATGGAGGAATGTATCCCTCAGGTATATAACTTGGCCTGACGTTAGCCATTGATAAAGAACAGTTCTCCCTCCCGCAATTACACTGAAAAGTGTTGACTGTATTGAAATCTCTCAAAAATAAAAACTTTATCCTGGGCTTTGCAAACAGTGTTTTACAAAATAAAAAAGGGCCCGGG
>CATNWA010005059.1:0-10658 GCA_951230385.1 Staurois parvus | reverse complement strand
AATAGGAAGTGATGTAAGGTCATCGTTTCCAGTTCACTATATCACAGAGCCGAACGGAGCAGTTCCCCTCCTTGTTCAGCTCTGTGATCAGCCGGCAGAAGCGAGGACTGGTTGATCGGGTGTCTCGGTGGGGGTGTCCCCTCCAGCTGCTTGTTTTTTTTAGACCGTCGGCTCTAAAAAATGGTACCGGGATGATGCCTGCATGAAGCTACATTTATCATCCCAGTACAACCACTTAACACCAAATGGCATACATGTACGTGATTTGACATCAAGCGGTTAAAGGCAAGTATAACTGGAGGGAGCCCCTTCCTCCCAATAGAAGCCCAGCAGGAGCACAATGGCACCTGAAGGCGTACAATGTGTCTCCACAGCAAATCCAGTGAACAAACTATAAAAAAAAAAAAATGACAACAATCCCAATTTATAACTACTGTAGCTATTGAAGGTGAACATGGAGGGCATGGCACAGTTCAAACAGAAAATTTCCCAGCACACTTACCAGCTAGCTTGAAAAAGAAAAATGACTCAACCTAATAATTTACATTAAAAACAGAGATTTTAGTTGCAGACATTTGCAAATGTATGTGGAAGCCGCACTGCCTCACCAAGGCTCCTCTGTAAAGTGCGGTCCAACTCATAAATGTGAGAGTCTTCCTGTTGGAGCATTCACAACAGAAATAAAAATGGAACCAAAAGGAGCGATATACTCATGTTTCCGCCAACAATCCTGTCCTGAATCTTCTCCATCTTCATTGGCTGGCACGAGATGACATCACTTCTGCGCATGCACAGGAGCTAGTCATTCTGACACACAGAGACTGGCCCGGAGCCATAGGCTGAGCTGTGCATGTGCAGATCAGGTTACAGAGCTGGAGAGGACATCGAGCAGGCAGGTAGGGGCATTTAACTGCTTGCCATCCAGCCACTGTGGAAAAAAAAAAGCCACAAGGTGGCATCGCTGGGCAAAATCACGTTTAAAAAAACGTGATATTGCAAAACAAGTAGGGGGTGTGCACGAGGCACGCAACCGCCCTACCCGTGCTGCAATAAAACGGCCAGCGGTTTGTCGCTTGTCTGGCCAACTTTGACCACCTACCTCTCTCTAACAACAGTAGCTGTTGTGTAAAGAACCAGGTTGACCACGCCCATGGGAAAACCACACTTTAGGCGAACAGGTCCTGCTGTCTATCCTCCGTAAAGGGGTACACCTTCTTCCCCGTTTTACAGTCGAGCGTGCACACGCAGACGGGACAGCAGTAAAGAGCTTTGTAGTATTTTGAGGGGGCGTTTACTAAAAAGGGAGAAGACACAATCTGGAGCCACTGAGTATGGCAACCACTCAGCTCCTTGTGTCCATTTCAAACCTTCACTCAACAAGCTGAAGTGAAAGGCTGATTGCTTTACGATGCACAACTACTCCGGATCCTGTCTGCACCCATTTTAAGTAAATTCCCCTCGAGGTAGCCCAAAGGAGGACTGTCTACAAGCTCTCTTTAGCCCATTGCACAGTAAGTCCATGAACTTTACAAGCTATATAACCACGGTAACCTACAGAAAAAATCTATATCTGCTCATATAGGAAAAACCAGAGTTAGGCTTACCGGTAACTCTTTTTCTTCGAGTCTTCCAGGACAGTCCCTTGAGACGTAGAGCTCCTCCCTCCAGGTCAGGAAACACGCCATCCCCCCCCGCCTTTAAAGGCGGGCCTCCAGGCCTCCATCCCCAGTTTTTATTCGAGAACTAGCGGAAGACACAAATATATATATATAAACCCCATACAACACACTTGTACATTTGAAGGGTGGGAAATTGCGGCTGTCCTGGAAGACTCGAAGAAAAGGAGTTACCGGTAAGCCTAACTCTGGTTTTCTCCTTACGTCTTCCAGGACAGCCCTTGAGACGATAATAAAGAACTTATCCCTTAGGGCGGGCCCACTGCCTGGAGGACCCTGCGTCCGAATGCCTGCTCCCTATTTGACAGGAGATCTAGGCGGTAATGCTTGGCGAAGGTAGAGAACTTTGACCAGGTGGCTGCCTTATAGATCTCCTCCCGAAGCCCCGCCCCCCTCTGCCCAAGAAGCCGCTAAGGATCTCGTCAAGTGGGCTTAAAGAAAGGGGGGAGGAATACCTAAAACTTTTGTAAAACTCCCCGATAGCTAATCTAATCCATCTACCTATAGTGGATTTGGACGCTGCGGAACCCTTCTTTTGACCAGAAAACAAAACAAAAAAGGGAATCTGACTTTCTAAATTCCCGGGATCTATCTAGATAAATCATAAGACTCCTCCTTACATCTAGCAAACTTAGCCTTTCTTCTTCCTTACCTTCAGGAGAAGAGTAAAAGGTCGGCAGGACTATATCCTGAGACCTGTGAAAGGAGGAGGAGGAGGATACTTTTAGGGATAAAACCTGGATCTGTCTTGAGGACAACCCTGTCCTCAAAAACGGTCAGGTAAGGCTCCCTAATAGAAAGAGCTTGTAATTCACTCACCCCTAACAGGCACAGGTTGATTTACACATAAGAGGGATATGGGGAGCTGAGACAGGGGTCTCCCAACCTTTCCTAAGTGAGCTGGGTTCCATGCCCCCCCCCCCCCCCCCCCCCTAAGTGACTCCCGTCACAAACCCCAAAACAAAACACATTTATATATTTTTCTAAAGCAGATGCCCTAGAGCAGAGGTGTCAAACTGGCAGCCCTCCAGCTGTTGCCAAACCACAAGTCCCATGAGGCATTGCAAGACTGACGGTTACAAGCATGACTCCAAAAGGTACAGGCATGATGGGACTTGGAAGTTTGGCAACAGCTGGAGGGCCGCCAGTTTGACACCCCTGCTCTAGAAAATAAATTGACAGTTGTTGCAATTTTTTATGCCGCACGGTATTTGCGCAGCAGTTTTCAAATGCAATTTTTTGGGGAAAAAAAATATATTTTTTGTTAATTTTAATGCAAAAACAATACATAACCCAATTTTTTTTGGGGCCAAATATAAAAGATGATGTTACGCCAAGCAAATAGATACCAAACATGTCACGCTTTAAAATTTTGCATGTCTGTGCGACAAAGATGAAAATTTTACTGTCCATAGGCTAGAATTAGGGCCTGACGCTCGCAGTGATACCTCACGTGTGGGACGATCACTGCCTGAGTGCGGGACTGATGAGTGCATTTGCCTTTGCGCGCACAAGCACAAGGGAATGAGAGCACTTGAATGTTTTTTTTTTTTTTTTTTTTTTAATTTTTATTTTTTTTTTACACTGTCACTTTAATTTCTTTTTATCAATTTTATTGCTGTCACAAGAAATGTAAATATCCCTTGTGACAACAAAAGGCATGTGACAGGTACTCTTTATAGAAGGTTCTGAGGTCAATAAGACCCCAAATCCCTCTTCTGCCCTTAAAAGTATTTGATCACATGCTTTTCATTTTTAAAAATGGTGCCGTTTACATCCAGATAAATAGGAAGTGATGTAAGGTCATCGTTTCCAGTTCACTATATCACAGAGCCGAACGGAGCAGTTCCCCTCCTTGTTCAGCTCTGTGATCAGCCGGCAGAAGCGAGGACTGGTTGATCGGGTGTCTCGGTGGGGGTGTCCCCTCCAGCTGCTTGTTTTTAGACCGTCGGCTCTAAAAAATGGTACCGGGATGATGCCTGCATGAAGCTACATTTATCATCCCAGTACAACCACTTAACACCAAATGGCATACATGTACGTGATTTGACATCAAGCGGTTAAAGGCAAGTATAACTGGAGGGAGCCCCTTCCTCCCAATAGAAGCCCAGCAGGCAGCAAATGGCACCTGAAGGCGTACAATGTGTCTCCACAGCAAATCCAGTGAACAAACTATAAAAAAAAAAAAAAAACAACAATCCCAATTTATAACTACTGTAGCTATTGAAGGTGAACATGGAGGGCATGGCACAGTTCAAACAGAAAATTTCCCAGCACACTTACCAGCTAGCTTGAAAAAGAAAAATGACTCAACCTAATAATTTACATTAAAAACAGAGATTTTAGTTGCAGACATTTGCAAATGTATGTGGAAGCCGCACTGCCTCACCAAGGCTCCTCTGTAAAGTGCGGTCCAACTCATAAATGTGAGAGTCTTCCTGTTGGAGCATTCACAACAGAAATAAAAATGGAACCAAAAGGAGCGATATACTCATGTTTCCGCCAACAATCCTGTCCTGAATCTTCTCCATCTTCATTGGCTGGCACGAGATGACATCACTTCTGCGCATGCACAGGAGCTAGTCATTCTGACACACAGAGACTGGCCCGGAGCCATAGGCTGAGCTGTGCATGTGCAGATCAGGTTACAGAGCTGGAGAGGACATCGAGCAGGCAGGTAGGGGCATTTAACTGCTTGCCATCCAGCCACTGTGGAAAAAAACAGCCACAAGGTGGCATCGCTGGGCAAAAAAAATCACGTTTAAAAAACGTGATATTGCAAAACAAGTAGGGGGTGTGCACGAGGCACGCAACCGCCCTACCCGTGCTGCAATAAAACGGCCAGCGGTTTGTCGCTTGTCTGGCCAACTTTGACCACCTACCTCTCTCTAACAACAGTAGCTGTTGTGTAAAGAACCAGGTTGACCACGCCCATGGGAAAACCACACTTTAGGCGAACAGGTCCTGCTGTCTATCCTCCGTAAAGGGGTACACCTTCTTCCCCGTTTTACAGTCGAGCGTGCACACGCAGACGGGACAGCAGTAAAGAGCTTTGTAGTATTTTGAGGGGGCGTTTACTAAAAAGGGGAGAAGACACAATCTGGAGCCACTGAGTATGGCAACCACTCAGCTCCTTGTGTCCATTTCAAACCTTCACTCAACAAGCTGTGAAAGGCTGATTGCTTACGATGCACAACTACTCCGGATCCTGTCTGCACCCATTTTAAGTAAATTCCCCTCGAGGTAGCCCAAAGGAGGACTGTCTACAAGCTCTCTTTAGCCCATTGCACAGTAAGTCCATGAACTTTACAAGCTATATAACCACGGTAACCTACAGAAAAAATCTATATCTGCTCATATAGGAAAAACCAGAGTTAGGCTTACCGGTAACTCTTTTTCTTCGAGTCTTCCAGGACAGTCCCTTGAGACGTAGAGCTCCTCCCTCCAGGTCAGGAAACACGCCATCCCCCACGCCTTTAAAGGCGGGCCTCCAGGCCTCCATCCCCAGTTTTTATTCGAGAACTAGCGGAAGACACAAATATATATAGATAACCCCCCATATACAACACTTGTACATTTGAAGGGTGGGAAATTGCGGCTGTCCTGGAAGACTCGAAGAAAAGGAGTTACCGGTAAGCCTAACTCTGGTTTTCTCCTTACGTCTTCCAGGACAGCCCCTTGAGACGATAATAAAGAACTTATCCCTTAGGGCGGGCCCACTGCCTGGAGGACCCTGCGTCCGAATGCCTGCTCTGCTTTGACAGGAGATCTAGGCGGTAATGCTTGGCGAAGGTAGAGAACTTTGACCAGGTGGCTGCCTTATAGATCTCCTCCCGCGAAGCCCCGGCCCCTCTCTGCCCAAGAAGCCGCTAAGGATCTCGTCAAGTGGGCTTAAAGAAAGGGGGGAGGAATACCTAAAACTTTGTAAAACTCCCCGATAGCTAATCTAATCCATCTACCTATAGTGGATTTGGACGCTGCGGAACCCTTCTTTTGACCAGAAAACAAAACAAAAAAGGGAATCTGACTTTCTAAATTCCCGGGATCTATCTAGATAAATCATAAGACTCCTCCTTACATCTAGCAAACTTAGCCTTTCTTCTTCCTTACCTTCAGGAGAAGAGTAAAAGGTCGGCAGGACTATATCCTGAGACCTGTGAAAGGAGGAGGAGGATACTTTTAGGGATAAAACCTGGATCTGTCTTGAGGACAACCCCTGTCCTCAAAAACGGTCAGGTAAGGCTCCCTAATAGAAAGAGCTTGTAATTCACTCACCCCCTAACAGGCACAGGTTGATTTACACATAAGAGGGATATGGGGAGCTGAGACAGGGGGTCTCCCAACCTTTCCTAAGTGAGCTGGGTTCCATGCCCCCCCCCCCCCCCCCACCCTAAGTGACTCCCGTCACAAACCCCAAAACACATTATATATTTTTTTCTAAAGCAGATGCCCTAGAGCAGAGGTGTCAAACTGGCAGCCCTCCAGCTGTTGCCAAACCACAAGTCCCATGAGGCATTGCAAGACTGACGGTTACAAGCATGACTCCAAAAGGTACAGGCATGATGGGACTTGGAAGTTTGGCAACAGCTGGAGGGCCGCCAGTTTGACACCCCTGCTCTAGAAAATAAATTGACAGTTGTTGCAATTTTTTATGCCGCACGGTATTTGCGCAGCAGTTTTCAAATGCAATTTTTTGGGGAAAAAAAAATATATTTTTGTTAATTTTAATGCAAAAACAATACATAACCCAATTTTTGGGGGCCAAATATAAAAGATGATGTTACGCCAAGCAAATAGATACCAAACATGTCACGCTTTAAAATTTTGCATGTCTGTGCGACAAAGATGAAAATTTTACTGTCCATAGGCTAGAATTAGGGCCTGACGCTCGCAGTGATACCTCACGTGTGGGACGATCACTGCCTGAGTGCGGGACTGATGAGTGCATTTGCCTTTGCGCACAAGCACAAGGGAATGAGAGCACTTGAATGTTTTTTTTTTTTTTTTTTATTAATTTTTATTTTTACACTGTCACTTTAATTTCTTTTTATCAATTTTATTGCTGTCACAAGAAATGTAAATATCCCTTGTGACAACAAAAGGCATGTGACAGGTACTCTTTATAGAAGGTTCTGAGGTCAATAAGACCCCAAATCCCTCTTCTGCTGCCCTTAAAAGTATTTGATCACATGCTTTTCATTTTTAAAAATGGTGCCGTTTACATCCAGATAAATAGGAAGTGATGTAAGGTCATCGTTTCCAGTTCACTATATACAGAGCCGAACGGAGCAGTTCCCCTCCTTGTTCAGCTCTGTGATCAGCCGGCAGAAGCGAGGACTGGTTGATCGGGTGTCTCGGTGGGGGTGTCCCCTCCAGCTGCTTGTTTTTTTAGACCGTCGGCTCTAAAAAATGGTACCGGGATGATGCCTGCATGAAGCTACATTTATCATCCCAGTACAACCACTTAACACCAAATGGCATACATGTACGTGATTTGACATCAAGCGGTTAAAGGCAAGTATAACTGGAGGGAGCCCCTTCCTCCCAATAGAAGCCCAGCAGGAGCACAATGGCACCTGAAGGCGTACAATGTGTCTCCACAGCAAATCCAGTGAACAAACTATAAAAAAAAAAAAAAATGACAACAATCCCAATTTATAACTACTGTAGCTATTGAAGGTGAACATGGAGGGCATGGCACAGTTCAAACAGAAAATTTCCCAGCACACTTACCAGCTAGCTTGAAAAAGAAAAATGACTCAACCTAATAATTTACATTAAAAACAGAGATTTTAGTTGCAGACATTTGCAAATGTGTGGAAGCCGCACTGCCTCACCAAGGCTCCTCTGTAAAGTGCGGTCCAACTCATAAATGTGAGAGTCTTCCTGTTGGAGCATTCACAACAGAAATAAAAATGGAACCAAAAGGAGCGATATACTCATGTTTCCGCCAACAATCCTGTCCTGAATCTTCTCCATCTTCATTGGCTGGCACGAGATGACATCACTTCTGCGCATGCACAGGAGCTAGTCATTCTGACACACAGAGACTGGCCCGGAGCCATAGGCTGAGCTGTGCATGTGCAGATCAGGTTACAGAGCTGGAGAGGACATCGAGCAGGCAGGTAGGGGCATTTAACTGCTTGCCATCCAGCCACTGTGGAAAAAACAGCCACAAGGTGGCATCGCTGGGCAAAATCACGTTTAAAACGTGATATTGCAAAACAAGTAGGGGGTGTGCACGAGGCACGCAACCGCCCTACCCGTGCTGCAATAAAACGGCCAGCGGTTTGTCGCTTGTCTGGCCAACTTTGACCACCTACCTCTCTCTAACAACGTAGCTGTTGTGTAAAGAACCAGGTTGACCACGCCCATGGGAAAACCACACTTTAGGCGAACAGGTCCTGCTGTCTATCCTCCGTAAAGGGGTACACCTTCTTCCCCGTTTTACAGTCGAGCGTGCACACGCAGACGGGACAGCAGTAAAGAGCTTTGTAGTATTTTGAGGGGGCGTTTACTAAAAAGGGAGAAGACACAATCTGGAGCCACTGAGTATGGCAACCACTCAGCTCCTTGTGTCCATTTCAAACCTTCACTCAACAAGCTGAAGTGAAAGGCTGATTGCTTACGATGCACAACTACTCCGGATCCTGTCTGCACCCATTTTAAGTAAATTCCCCTCGAGGTAGCCCAAAGGAGGACTGTCTACAAGCTCTCTTTAGCCCATTGCACAGTAAGTCCATGAACTTTACAAGCTATATAACCACGGTAACCTACAGAAAAAATCTATATCTGCTCATATAGGAAAAACCAGAGTTAGGCTTACCGGTAACTCTTTTTCTTCGAGTCTTCCAGGACAGTCCTTGAGACGTAGAGCTCCTCCCTCCAGGTCAGGAAACACGCCATCCCCCACGCCTTTAAAGGCGGGCCTCCAGGCCTCCATCCCCAGTTTTTATTCGAGAACTAGCGGAAGACACAAATATATATAGATAACCCCATATACAACACTTGTACATTTGAAGGGTGGGAAATTGCGGCTGTCCTGGAAGACTCGAAGAAAAGGAGTTACCGGTAAGCCTAACTCTGGTTTTCTCCTTACGTCTTCCAGGACAGCCCCTTGAGACGATAATAAAGAACTTATCCCTTAGGGCGGGCCCACTGCCTGGAGGACCCTGCGTCCGAATGCCTGCTCCCTATTTGACAGGAGATCTAGGCGGTAATGCTTGGCGAAGGTAGAGAACTTTGACCAGGTGGCTGCCTTATAGATCTCCTCCCGCGAAGCCCCGGCCCTCTCTGCCCAAGAAGCCGCTAAGGATCTCGTCAAGTGGGCTTAAAGAAAGGGGGGAGGAATACCTAAAACTTTGTAAAACTCCCCGATAGCTAATCTAATCCATCTACCTATAGTGGATTTGGACGCTGCGGAACCCTTCTTTTGACCAGAAAACAAAACAAAAAGGGAATCTGACTTTCTAAATTCCCGGGATCTATCTAGATAAATCATAAGACTCCTCCTTACATCTAGCAAACTTAGCCTTTCTTCTTCCTTACCTTCAGGAGAAGAGTAAAAGGTCGGCAGGACTATATCCTGAGACCTGTGAAAGGAGGAGGAGGATACTTTTAGGGATAAAACCTGGATCTGTCTTGAGGACAACCCTGTCCTCAAAAACGGTCAGGTAAGGCTCCCTAATAGAAAGAGCTTGTAATTCACTCACCCCCTAACAGGCACAGGTTGATTTACACATAAGAGGGATATGGGGAGCTGAGACAGGGGTCTCCCAACCTTTCCTAAGTGAGCTGGGTTCCATGCCCCCCCCCCCACCCTAAGTGACTCCCGTCACAAACCCCAAAACACATTATATATTTTTCTAAAGCAGATGCCCTAGAGCAGAGGTGTCAAACTGGCAGCCCTCCAGCTGTTGCCAAACCACAAGTCCCATGAGGCATTGCAAGACTGACGGTTACAAGCATGACTCCAAAAGGTACAGGCATGATGGGACTTGGAAGTTTGGCAACAGCTGGAGGGCCGCCAGTTTGACACCCCTGCTCTAGAAAATAAATTGACAGTTGTTGCAATTTTTTATGCCGCACGGTATTTGCGCAGCAGTTTTCAAATGCAATTTTTTGGGGAAAAAAAAATATATTTTTGTTAATTTTAATGCAAAAACAATACATAACCCAATTTTTGGGGGCCAAATATAAAAGATGATGTTACGCCAAGCAAATAGATACCAAACATGTCACGCTTTAAAATTTTGCATGTCTGTGCGACAAAGATGAAAATTTTACTGTCCATAGGCTAGAATTAGGGCCTGACGCTCGCAGTGATACCTCACGTGGGGGACGATCACTGCCTGAGTGCGGGACTGATGAGTGCATTTGCCTTTGCGCACAAGCACAAGGGAATGAGAGCACTTGAATGTTTTTTTTTTTTTTATAATTTTTATTTTTACACTGTCACTTTAATTTCTTTTTATCAATTTTATTGCTGTCACAAGAAATGTAAATATCCCTTGTGACAACAAAAGGCATGTGACAGGTACTCTTTATAGAAGGTTCTGAGGTCAATAAGACCCCAAATCCCTCTTCTGCCCTTAAAAGTATTTGATCACATGCTTTTCATTTTTAAAAATGGTGCCGTTTACATCCAGATAAATAGGAAGTGATGTAAGGTCATCGTTTCCAGTTCACTATATCACAGAGCCGAACGGAGCAGTTCCCCTCCTTGTTCAGCTCTGTGATCAGCCGGCAGAAGCGAGGACTGGTTGATCGGGTGTCTCGGTGGGGGTGTCCCCTCCAGCTGCTTGTTTTTAGACCGTCGGCTCTAAAAAATGGTACCGGGATGATGCCTGCATGAAGCTACATTTATCATCCCAGTACAACCACTTAACACCAAATGGCATACATGTACGTGATTTGACATCAAGCGGTTAAAGGCAAGTATAACTGGAGGGAGCCCCTTCCTCCCAATAGAAGCCCAGCAGG
>CATNWA010005058.1:0-14920 GCA_951230385.1 Staurois parvus | reverse complement strand
TCCAGGTTTGGGGGGGCCCCGGATTTTCGGGTTTCCTGCTTTTTTTTCTAGGTATATCGTATCTTTGATATGTTCTTTGGGGGCCCTTTGAAAATAGATGAATTTCGGGACATTATCTAGGTATTTTCGTATTTTGCATTTGATCGTGGGGGTTTAAAGAAAAATGGGTTTTAAATTTCTTGAGGGGTCTCCCCCCGTGTGAGAGGGGGGAAATTTGTACCACCGTGTCCCCCCCCAAAATGGGTATCTGTGTGATACCCGGGATTTCCCTTCGGGTTTTGCCAAAGTTTATAAAAATTTTTGGGAAACGGGATTTGGCTGAACCCCTAAAAGGAAGGGAAACCCAAAAGGAACCAGGGGGTTTATTTCCCCTTTGGGAAGGGGAAAAATTTAACCTTAAAACTTTTGGAAAAGAATGAAAAAAAAAAAAAGTACTACCAAAAATACTTTCAAAGAAAGAAAATTTGAAAAAATTGTGAGTGAAAAATTGTGAACAAAATTTTTGGGGAAAAAGGGAAAAATTAAAAGAGAATTATAGTCCTATATAAGAACAAGAACCTGAAAATTTGCCAAATAACTGTAAGCCCCTGGTTTAGTTTTTTTTTTTAAAACTACCACCCTGCCTATTACAATGACCCCTTAATAGGGGAGAGTTAAAGCCTACTGTAAGTATAAAACCCCGATTAAAAAAAAAAAAAAAAAAAAGGGGAAAAAATTTGGACCCTTAATATAGTTTTGAGGTACTTTCCAGAAAAAAAAAAGAGGGAAAAATGCAGCCTTTTAGAGAAATGTGCTCATTTTTTTGTCTAGAATTTAAGCAAGCAATTTTTTGGGGGGTTGGGATTTTTGGGTTGTTTTGGGGGTTTTAAAGATGTGTGGATCCATGGTTTGTATGTTGTATTGTCTGGGGGTTGACTTTTTTAAATTAGGGGCCCTTAAAGTCCCCTTTGCCCAAGTAAAATTCTGAAAATACCTGATTCAATATCAGGGGTTTTTAATGATTTTTTTTGGTGTTTTTTTCCCTGGGGTTTGGCGTTTTCGAACTTGAGAAGGGGAAATTTTTTTTTTTTTGGGGGGGGAAGATCAGGAAAATTCGATTCGCCCCCGAATCCGAAAATTTGAAAAACTTGGGAAGGGCCCCAAATTTTTTTTTTTTTTTAAAAAAAAGGGCCCGGGGGCAGGGTGTACGGAGTGCATGAGAATGGTACTCAGGGACAGACAGAATTGTGACGGTGTGCAAGAGAAGTGTTAAGCAGACAGACAGAATTGGTACTGAGTGCCAGAGAATTGTTACTAACGCACAACACAAAATTGTTACTATGCACAGACACAGAATTGTTACTCGCACAGACACAGAATTGTTACTCAGGCCAACAAATTCATAACTCAGGGACAGACAGAATTTTACTAGAGCGCCAGAGAAATTGTACTCAGGGACAGACAGAATTGTACGAGTGCCAGAGTATTGTTACTCAGGACAGACAGAATGTTACCTAGGCCAGAGAATTTGTTGACTCAGGGACAGACAGAATTGTTACTGAGTGCCAGAGAATTGTTACTCAGGGACAGACAGAATTGTTACGGAGTGCCAACAGGAAATTGTTTAATCGCACAGATTCACAAAATTGTTACTTGCACAGGGACACAAGAATTGTTACTCTCGCACAGACACAGAATTAGTTTACTCTGGGCCACAGAAGAATGTCATACTCAGGGACCAGACAGAATTGTTTACTGAGTGCCACAGAGAATTGTTACTCCCAGGGACAGACAGAACTTGGTTACTTGAGTGCACAGAAGCGTTACTCACGCACAGACACAAAATTGTTATTCTTTGCACAGACACAGAATCTGTTACTAACTCGCACAGACGATCAGAATTGTTTACTAGGAGGGAACACAGCAATTCGGTTACTCAGGGACAGACAGAATTGTTACTGAGTGCCAGAGAATTGTTACTCAGGGACAAGCAAAGAACAAACCTAATGCGTTGAAATTAAAGAGTAAATGTCAGACAAACTATGCAGAGGAGAAGTGTGCAGGAGCGAGGCCAATAGTTTTAGAGCGAGCAGGTAGACGTGGCATGGCCAGATGAAGAGGGGTCGAGGCCAGCAGATTCGTTTCGCAGACCAGAGGCCAGTGCTCCTTGTGACATACCAGCGGTTCGTAGCCTCCACCAGACAACCCTAGACCGTCATCGATTGGATTTTGGCTCAAGGCGGGTCAGGCATTGCTCTTGCTTCCCAAGTCGACCTTCTGACACCTACAGCCAAACGGTTCGGTTGGGGTACGTCAGACACAGACCGTTAGTTGGCATGGACCCGGGACCAAGCCACTGAAATCACAGTGTCCTCATCTACCACTGCCCCTGTCCTTAGCTGTTCCCCCTCACCAAGCGAAGTATCAGCATAAGCTGTGGGCTCAGCCTCCCACGTGTAACAGTGAGGAAGGAGCTAACAGAGGCGCGTTGTCAGGAACGTGGGGAGAACATCGGCCTCTATTTCAGTTCACCCAGGCGAACAAGATACTGGCAGATGGAGAAAGTGGCCTCGGTACCGGTCTAGAGACAGGGTCTGAGTCTCCTGAACCCACACGAAACGCCGAGGGGGCTAGTAGTGTGTAGGCGGAGACCAGCTAAATTGATAGATGATGTATCCTGATCGCTCTGGTCAGCGCACTTCGTCGTCATCATAAGGCTATTGCTTCACTCCATCATGCAGTAGAAGAGGGTAGGGCCAGTCTTGGTCAGCGAGCAAAAACAGTCGGTAGGGTTGCCCTAGGAGGGCAGGCAGGGTCACAGCAAGTGTCAGTGGAGGCAAAACGACTCTACGGAGTCAGAGCGACCAGCTCCACTGACCAGTTCCTAGCCACCATCATCCAGTAGTGGTGCCGGTGTTGCAAGCTGCGGAGGTAGTCAGCATTCAGTCCAGTGGAGGAGTAGCGTCGTAGGCAAAGTTTCTCCTACCACGGTCGTGTGTGGTCAATTTATCGGCTCAAGCCGGCCCCGTAATGAAAGTAAACGGCATTCCATATGTCGAACGTTGACTTATGTGGCGCAGACAAGGTCAATAGCGTGGCCCAGGGAGGCCCATGTTGGGACTTTACAGCGCTTGCGGGCAGCATATGCCAAGGCGTGCTCGCCATTATTTGGATGGCCCTGGGTAAAACCGTGGATAAAGATAACGGCGTTCTTGAGCCATGCCCGCACCCCCCCGCCTCCAATCACTAAACCGCATCCGTTACTTTATGCTAGCCGCTCACCCTGACGTCATATACGTCATCACTTCTCTCTATCAGCCAGTCAAGGCTCAAACCACCTCCGGCTGAGGGAGTTGTCCCGCTCTGTTGAAACAGGCATCTATCCCGACTTCGTGAATTTTCAGAGTGAGCAACCGTTCTCCTGCTACTCACTCCTCTCAATCCGAGAAATCCATCCGATCAGCACGTCCTGTTCTTAGAGACTATCCGTGTTCTCAACAGACAATCCAGTTTGCGAGCTACCGCACGTACCGTATCGGTTGCCAAAAAGCTGAACGACCCTCGCTTTCCAAGGTTGCTGTGGTGCTAGTGCCATATGCAACAGCCCTTGTCTCCAAGTGGTGGAGCCTCGAAGGGCCCCTTTCTCGAGAACTGATGGCCTAGTGTACACGCGCCAAGCGGAATGGAGAGTTCAGCCAAACATCGGCTCATTTCTTCGCCTAGCGAAAAGGCAGTGCCAGCCCTGTCAATTGTCACCATTGTAAATTAAAAGATGGTGGGCCATGTCTTTTGAGGCCAGAGTTCGTGCGATATCTCTGCCAAAGAGCACAGGGCAAATATCGCCAGACAAGTGAGGATCTGTAACTAGCGGCTCAGGGACAGTACTGCATCTGTCATTTACGTGCCCACTGGGTGAACGTGGTGAGCCCGGCACAGCACAGCCGCACCAGCGAACTTGACGCGGTCCCAACCGCTTTTAGCCTCCCACGTTGCGGCATCGGACCTTTAGGTCCTCACCAAAATATGTCCGCCTCTACCACCCGTCATTCTTTTCCGCCGTGGATCCTCTATGAGGTCGCACACAAACGCAGACCTAAGTTGCGACAAGTCCCATTACCCCAACCTGGTCAAATATTCACATGTGCAGGGCAGCAACTGTGTCACGCTGTGCCTGCAACCTGGTATGCCTTGTCGATCTCTGTAGTCACACAACGAGGGGAGGAACTACTCATGTGTAAATGAACATGAGATAATCGACAAGATGGCTGTCCTACGCGCAAACTGAAAAAACCGGTAACCATGTTGAACCGAGCACAACCGAAAGAACAAATGGTAGTCTGGCTCTTGCGTCAAGGAAGGTTGTGCCATTGCAGCACATGCATGGCTCACGTGTTCATAGTTCTGTGTCAAGCAGGGTATCCCTAAAATCGACACACATCCACTGCAAGACATACCTTAAAAAAATTCTACGATAAACTTTCATCCGCATTTCAGCCAATTCCTACACAGTGCAAAATGCACAAGCACCGTCGTCTTGAGCTGTTTAGTTCGGCAGATACTAATTTCCCTAAGGCATACGCCATGATCTGCGAGCTCTTGTTTGGCAAACAAGAGTGGAATTCACCATATCAATGTAGACCTAGCCTTTATCGAACAGCGAAAATGCATCACCCGATTATCACTGTATGTATTACATAGTGATATAGAAGGTACTCTCCCTGTGTAACTTAGATTGTCAATCCCTTAGTTGCAGCTCATGCGTGATCCACCTTGCACGCTTGCTCACATTCATGTCGCACTTTGAGGAGGGCCAACGCTATTCGTAAGACAGTCGGCTGCAGTAACTATGGGATGGAAACGACTTCATTCATCTGTTGCACGTCCTGGAACAAATGCTGTTAACCAATGCTTGGTCAGGGTAGCGGTAGACGTGGCGCACAGATCTCAACGCCACATGACCCCTGTGGGGGCAGGACAGGAAGAAGAGGAGGAGGTAGAGGAGGACATTGGTTGTGCTCAGGATATTATTGAGTGAAAATGGGTGGTTTTTCCACTCAGCGGACAGGAGTGGAGGCAGCAGGAGCATCTGGTAGAGGAGGGAGGAGGAGGAGGAGACAGAGGACCCAGACGCACCGTGGCAGTATGCTGTGGAGATGGAGGCAGGGAGTCCCTCGCATTCCATTGGCACAAATGGCCCATAGCATGCTCGTGAGCTTGCTTGCGTAGCGACAGGACCGCCGAATAATAACCATCAGGGACAGAGGGATGACTTTTGGACTGTCCACCTTGTTGGACCCTCGCTACCGTTCAAAAATGGTGGCCTTTTTCACACCTGCTGAGAGGGAGGCCAAAATAAAGTACTATAAAAACCACCTATGTAGTCAGTTGGTCTCTGCCTTTCTGCGCCAACGTCCATCCTCAGACACTGTGGGCCCTGTGCGCTCGCGTTCCGCTGCCATGGCAGCAGGGGAGGGGTGGGGTGGTAGGAGCAGTGGCAGCTCCACCAGCAGCGGCTGCCCACCTCAGTCTGCAGTCGATGATGAGTAGCTTTCTTCACCAGCGCAGTGAGGAAACTACTAACCAGCCGCAGCAGCAGCAGCATCAGGTGGACCTGGAGCAGGACCTCAAACAACAGGCTTGGGCCTACTTGGACAGCACCTGCCAAACCGAGGTAGACAATCCCCTTGACTACTGGGCAACGAAACTTGACCTTTGGCCCCAACTAGCTGAATTTGCCCTTGAAAGGCTGTCATGCCCGGCCAGTAGCGTGGCATCGGAGCGCGTGTTTAGTGCGGCAGGATGGTATTGTAACTCCGCGGAGGACACGACTGTCCACCCAAAAGTGTGGAGAGAGACTCACGTTTGTGAAATGAATCAGGCGTGGGATTAGTCTGGATTTCAAACACCAGTTCCTGACACAACTGACTAAATCCGCCATGAATCATGCCCCAAACATGTTATTATTTTTAACATAGGCCTCTGTATGGCCTTCATTTAAAGCTGCTTACGCTTCGACAACTCTGCCATGGGCCCCTGTCCGCCTCCTCTTGATGCTGGGTCAGGTCCAAGCTGTGTGTCATTGGGTCCCTGTACGTCCTTCCCATTGCTGCTGACTTCAACGCCAGACTCTGACCATTTTTTATGTGCCAACTTTCAGGTCTCCTTACACCTGTTGGTGGGTTCCATCCATTTTGTGATAGGGTGCTGTATGGCCTTCCATTGCTGCTGCCTCACCGCCACCCTGCGGCCATGTCTGCCTCTTGTCGTCTGCTCTCACGCTGCTGACGGCTTCCGCTTTTTAACGCAGGCCTGTGTTTTGGCTTCCGAATACTGCTGCATTCCAGATCGTCCACCCTGCGCCTATGTGTCTCTGTCGTTGCTCACGCTGCTGACGGCTTCCGCTTTTTAAACCTAGGCCTGTGTATGTGCTTCCGAATATGCTGCCTCCACCGCCACCTGAGCCGCCATGTGCCACTTTCAGGTCTCCTTACACTGTTGGTGGGTCCATTTTGTGATAGGGTGCTGTATGGCCTTCATTGCTGCCTGCCTCCACACCGCCACCCCTGCGCCATGTGCCTCTGTCGTTGCTCACGCTGCTGACGGCTTCCGCTTTTTAACCGAGGCCTGTGTTATGGCTTCCGAATTACTGCTGCATCCACCGCCACCCTGCGCCATGTGTCTCTGTGTTATGCTCACGCTTGCTGACGGCTTCCGCTTTTTAAAATCCTCCAGGGCCTGTGTATGGCTTCCGAATACTGCTGCACCTCCACCGCCACCCTGCGCCATGTCGCCTCTGTTCGTTTTTCTGCTCACGCTTGCTGACGGGCTTCCGAACCCTTTTTTTTAACCTTAGGCATGTGTATTGGTTTACCGAATGACTGCTGCATCTCACCGCCACCCTGCGGCCATGTGTCTCTGTCGTTTTCTGCTCACGCTGCTGACGGCTTCCGCCTTTTTAACGTAGGCCTGTTGTATGGCTTCCGAATACTGCCTGCCGGAACTCCACCGCCACCCTGCGCATTGTGCCTCTGTCGTCTGCTCACGCTGCTGACGGCTTCCGCTTTTTAACCGTGGCCTGTGTTTGGCTTACCAAATGACTGCTGCATATCCACCCACCACCTCCGAGCCATGTGTCTCTGTCGTCTGCTCACGCTGTGACGGCTTCCGCTTTTTAACCTGGGCCTGTGTATGGCTTCCGAATACTGCTGCCTCCACGCCACCCTGTGCCCATGTTGTCTCTGTCGTCTGCTCACGCTGCTGACAGCTTCCGTTTTTTTTTTTTTTTTTTTGAGATTTCAAGGTTTTTATTAATTTTAAACAGTATATTAAACAGATGGGCAAAAAACCACACCCACGCAGGGTGCTATCTATTGCTACAAATAAAGGCATAAGTAGAGCAGACAACGCTCTAATTCCAATAAGGCAAAAGTTGCCCACGCTGGGGCTATCAATGGCACATAGGTTACAATAACATCAGTAAGGACTTGACTATCGCAACTAAAGACAGTTGCCACTGGTCACATCTAACAAACAGATAAAGGGAGAGAAGAAGAGCAGAGAAGAACGGCGAAAAAAGAAAAAAAACAAAAACCAAAAAAAACCAAAGAGCAGGGGTCCACGAGCGCCAATACCAAACTCCATTACCTCCCCACACTTGGCCGGGGGAGCGTGGGGAAAGGCGTTATTGCAACACGGCTACCATTCTTTCAGAATTTTATTTGAGAGTCGTTGCCCTTATACTTCAATCATCGTTCGTAGTGCATCTTAGTAGTTCATACGATCCCGCATCCCCGTGGAAATGTACAAAACGGACCTCTTCCAGGCCTGAGCAATTGTCTAGTAGCCGATAAAAACAAATCGGAAGCCAAACCGTGCTTGACGAGCAAGTGGCCCGGTATGGGTGCAATGAAGCAAAGCCATACGAGCATCCGGCGTTTATGGAGAGATGAAACAAAGTGAAAAGGGAGGCCTAACAACACGAGAGACCATAAACGAACCAAGCCGTCGACGGCCTATGACCACCAGATATGAAGTACATCGCCAACGATGGCCAACAAACCTTCCGAAAACATCGGATCACTACAGGCATGGGTCTTTGCCTGGGGGGGACAAACGAGCAGGCCACCCATTAGTACCAACGAGAACCAATACCTTATAGGCTCGCTTCCAGCGGGTCGGTCGTATTAACGACGAACCATTTAGCTATGAGTGAACCAGGCTTTATTCCAGTCTCTCGGAATCCACAGCCCACTCCCAGGTCGGCGTTCCCATGAAACAAATATGAAAGAGAAGTGTGAGACGAGCGTCTGTTCAAAGCGCGTAAAGAAGGGAGCTAAGCCTAGGGGCGCCAGTGGTGCTCGCGGCAAAGCCGTTCAAGGCAGATTTCTGATATGGGAAAGCACGAGTGGCTCTCAGCGAAAGTAGCCAGGTGCTGCCGCAATTGAGAGGTACCGAAAAAAATTCCGCTGGGGGAACATCCGAGACTCACGAAGGACATTCCAGGCGGGAAAGGACCGAAAAATCAAAAAGTGTTGCACCTGTGAGGAAATACCATGAGCACCACAAAGAAAATGCCCTCTGGGCAAATCTAGACCCAGGTGGGAAAAGAGGTTGTTAACGATTGGAAGGCAAGGGCAAAAAGGGTGACATCAGGCCACTGGAGTAAACGTTACCGAGTCCCAGACTTGTAGGCCATGGAGCACATCGTGGAACTCAGCGCCATAGGGCGTAGGGCAGGGGGAAGCCATAGGGAGAGTCGACAGGCAATAGGGGCACAGTTAGGGTAGTTCATGCAGGACCAGAGAGGAACATCGGAGGAAGCGTGCAACATAGACAGCGGGCAATTGGCTCGCCTTGATTAATACTTAGCTACATTGGGTACCCCAAGACCACCCTGGAGTCTTGAGCAAAGAGCGTATTTCTAGAGACACTGGGGTGTTTATCGGCCAGAGAAAACGCATAAACTTGGTGAAGCAACCGAAGAAAGTGAGGGGGAACCGCCACGGGGATGGGTGCGAAAATAATATAACAATTTCGGCAAATGGTCATTTTCACTGAATTGAACCCGACCTATCAAGACAGGTGCGGAAAAATTGCCAGGAATGCATAAGAGAAGATAAAGAGCAAAGCAAAGGATAATAATTTGCAGCAAAAAGGGAGTCATAGGTTGGGGGTCAAGCGAAGATGCCCAAGTATTCCAGAAAAGAGGAAGCCCCCCAGGTAAGGGAAGTGGGATTGTAGGCGCGAAACCAAATTGAAGCCAAAGTAATATTGAGAGGCGACGATTTTATCCCATAAGTTTTCATAGACCGAAATCAAGGAGAAGCGCTCAAGAACTCGTTGCAAGTTAGGAAAGAGCATCGTCAGAGGATTAGTCAGGTCAGAGGGCAATCGTCCGCCAAGAGGGCTCAGCTTAAACTCCTGTCCGCGTATTTAACCCTCCGATTATTGCTATCGGTCGGAGCGCTTAACGCCAGTGGCTCAAGCGCCAGGACAAGAGCGCTGGGGGGGACAGCGGGCAACCCTGCCTTCGTCCTCGCTCCAACAGGAAAGGGATCCGAGGAAAAATAACCAGCGGATTTAACGGAGCCGAAGGAAAGGATTCAAGGGCCTGAATCAAGAGAGAATAGAATCCCGACACCCCAACGAGACGCACAACCGCTATTATTCCCAAGAATAGAGAATCAAAAGCTTTTATAAAATTAGTCCCAAAGGAACCAAGTAAAGAATCCTGGGATATAATTTTCCTACCCCCCGTTTTGTTTTGCAGAAAATTGTAATAAGGATGGAACCCACCACCTTAACGGACCCATTATCAACCCGCCCTGGGGCCCCTCATCCCGGGGACGAAACCCCCTACTATTGGTCCCCCCCTGTGGACCAAGGCCCTACACAAAATATTTTATTGAATGCGAAAACTAAGGATCTTGCCCAATATCTTCAAGGTCTTCATTAAGAGAGAAAGGGCCGGAAGGCTTGGGTTCCTGGACATTGTCGGTGTTTAGGATTTTCATAGAGGATATGTGCCCTAAGTGCGTACGGAGAGGGGCAAAGAGCCTGGTCATAACTCATTGAATTAGGGCCGCTAAAAAGGGGCCCAATTGGGCTGAGAGTGAACTTTTTTTCTTTATAATAGAGACGGAGAGCCGTGGGACCTGGGGGGCCGCTGGTGGAACGTTAAAGATTTGATTCGCTTGGAGACTTCCTGGTCGGTGACACCTGAAGGGTGTGGGCCGCTGTGCTGCCTCGGTTAATCCAGGAAGGATGGAGGTCTTGAAAGAATGCTCTGACTGGGGCCACAGGGAAAGGATCTGGGGAAAGCATTTAGGAGGCGCGAAAAGGAGACGAAAATCGGGAACAATCTGCTGTGGAATTAGAAGTATGCCACTGTGGAAAGTCGACGTCGAATCGGTTTATGGGGTTTCCCCACGAATTGAAGTTTCATGGCTCGCCTTGGGACCGGGCTTATTAGCGCCGGAGTAAAAATTTTATGTTGGTCCTTTTCCAACGCAGGGGCCCGTTCAGCCTCCGAAGAGGCGAGGAGGTCAATTCTGTCGCAGAGCGTTCCCGGAGAACGTTTTGGGTCACGGTTGGAGATGACTTCCAACGCGCATCGGCAGAGGCCCCAGGAGAGAATGAAGCACCAAGAGTCGGACGTTTCCCGCTCCGCTTTCGGGACCGCAGGCCAGCTGTATAACATTGACCCGCATCGTGGCCTTATGCGCTTCCCAAAGGGGACTGCTGAAGAGAACGATCCGAATTTTCCGGCAACGTATGTTCGTAAAATGAATTCTATTTGTTGGCAGGTGCCTGAAGTGTCAGCAAAGATGTCATGATGAGCCAATGAAAGGGCGCCCGTTCTGATCCAGAAGGGTTAAGGAGGGAGTACCAAGGATCATTGATCTGTCAGGGTAGAGGAGGGAATAGTTATCGCCGACCAAGGGGAGCTGCTGGACCTGCATGAAGATATGATCAATTCTACAATAAACTGTCATGAGATTGGAATAGAAGTAAAGTGCGTTAGTTTGGATGAAGTTCCCTCAGACTGTCCGCTGCCCCCACCGTCCCGTAAAAGAGGGGCATACCGTTTCTATAGCAACCAAGTCATGAGAGGGTTCGCTCCCCGTTGCGTAGCGCTCCTATCCAATGTTGGAATCCAATGTAACATTCGAATCCCCCATAACAAGAAGAAGAACCCTTAAGTGTCGAGAAACAATGTGCAAAGATGGCGAAAAGAATTTATGCTGGAAAGGTTAGGCGCGTAGTAAGAGACAAAGGTAACCTCCTGGTCCCAGAGGGTGCCTTGCAGAAGCAATTACCTGGCCCGTGGGGTACCCGCTATATGCCCTAGAACAGACAAAGGGAGATTGCGTTTAAAAGCTATCAGAACACCCCGACAGCTTCTCAGGAGCCTGAGGCCGTGTAAAAGATGGGATAGTGATGTGAAAGATAAACGTGGAGCGGAGGACTGAGAAAACCTGGTCTCCTGTAGACATACCACATCAATTTGTTGCGATTTGAGGTGATGAAAAACTTTAGCCGTTTCTGAGGCGAATTGAAGCCTTGAACATTTTGTGAATTGATTTTCAAAAGGGGCGAGGCCATGGCGGTATCAACGCAAACACGCTCAGCAGTAAAAAAGCCCAAAGCAGCCAGCAATCTCCAACTCCCAATGCAATTCGGACCATGGCGTCCCGGAACCCTGCAGAAAACAAAAACAAAAAAAAACAGAAAAAGAAAAAGAACAAAGAAAGAAAAAAGGAAAAAGACACAAAAAGTATAATTAACAGTGCAATTGTGTCACACCAATGGTGACGTGCATCCTACACCATGAAGGATACAGTTAGGGGCTAACTCTACCGCCCCAGGACACATGGCTGCAAATGGAAACATCAAAACAGAAGCCCTCAGAGGGCAAAAACTCGTAATAAACATAATATAATGTAGTAAATCTTAATAAAACTAAAAGTGCCCAGGAGCAGGGACCTCCGCGATAACCTCCCCCCCTAGAAACCTGGAGAACCATAGGGCCAATTCCCTTCCACCCTCTCAACCAGACCCACACGGGTCAACTCCGGTCCCACCCCGGAGCCGAGGAGCAGTATCAACCCGGACGCAAACAAACTGGGGGAGCCCCAAGGGCCTAAACTCACGGTCCCGTCAGAGAGTTTCATCGGTGAGATGATACATGGAAAATCCAGGACGCATCTTCAGCCCGGAGAAGAAACAGGAAGGACTTGATCGCGAAGGGGTCTGAGACAGGGACCCTCTTCCTATTGGACGACCGCATCCCAGATGCGGCTCGGAGGAAGTACGGCTCGCCGGGGATCCAGATGAATGAACTGGGCTCCGATCCGCAGCCTCCGGCGAAAGAAGGTGTAAGGATTCCAGGAGAGAGTGAGCCTCTTGGTGTAGCCACAAAGTGACTACGGCCTGGTAGTGACACTGTTTGAAGGTGAGGTGGAACGGAATGCCCCAGGCGTATTTAATACTATGTTTCACCAGGTCGAAGTGAAGGGCTTCAACTGGCGGCGCTTTTGAAGAGTGGTCTGGGAGAGGTCGCGAAGAGCTGATAGCGATGCCCCTGGAAGCTGAGATCAGGTTTATTTCTGGCCGCCTAAGAGGATGGTTTCCTTAGTGCGGTAATAAGTGAACTTGATGATAATGTCTCTCGGGGGCCCATCCGTCTTCTGGGGCCCAATGCACGATGTATACGATCAAATTCAAGACGGTCAATGGGAATGGCGGACATCAGCTCCTGGAACAGAGCAGTAGCAGTGGAGGTAAGAAAAACCGTAACCGTTTCCGGGATATAACCCCTTAACCGCAAATTTGCCCGACGGCGGGAACGATTTTCAAAATCCTCAAGCCGTAGCAGCGCAGTCCGCCAATTCTTTCTTGAGATCGCATAAAATCCTGCTCGTGATTTTCAAAGGACCGTAGCCGCAGCATCCATTTTATCTTCAAGGTCGTTCGTCCGACTGCCCAACTCCCGAATTTCCCGTGAGGAGACGGTCGGCCAGCTTGGAGGTAGCGGGAGGACAATTCTGATTGTAACATAAACTGGAAGCGGCGCAGGAGCTCATGCATCCCGCAGAGATGGCATGGGAGACTGCTGGGATGGCTCCAATGGCATGGGAGACTGCTGGGACGGGTCCTCCACACTGCCATGATCCGACCCACCTGCAGATGGTGATGGCATGGGACCCAAAATTGCGGCTGGGGCTCCATTTAAGGTCTCCGGCGGGGAGCCGCGAATCCGCGGCCGGGGTCCTGGAAGTGTTCGGCGGCCGGCCCAAAATCGAGGGCCCCCCGGCTTCAGCCGCGATCTACCGGCGGGTAGGCCGCAAACTTCTGAACGGCCCCCCGGGAGCTGGAGGCACGGGCGGCCGGCGTTTTTTTTTGCCATCAGGGCACCAGGGAGACAGGGGGCCAGTGAGGAAACAGGGGGACCCCCCCCCCCTGGAGGGCAAAAATCGGCCGATGTGTCCGGCGGCCAAAGCACAGATTTAGAAGGCAGCCATCCTGGCTGCTGCTCACGAGCGCCCCCGGCTTCCGCTTTTTAACCTAGGCCTGTGTATGGCTTCCGAATACTGCTGCCTCCACCGCCACCCTGCGCCATGTGTACTCTGTCGTCTGCTCACGCTGCTGACGGCTTCCGCTTTTTAACCTAGGCCTGTGTATGGCTTCCGAATACTGCTGCCTCCACCGCCACCCTGCGCCATGTGCCTCTGTCGTCTGCTCACGCTGCTGACGGCTTCCGCTTTTTAAACTAGTCCTGTGTATGTCTTTTCCGAATACTGCTGCCCCCCACGCCACCCTGCGCCATGTGCCACTTTCAGGTCTCCTTACACTGTTGGTGGGTTCCATTTTGTGATAGGGTGCTGTATGGCCTTCCATTGCTGCTGCCTCCACCGCCACCCTGCGCCATGTGCCTCTGTCGTCTGCTCACGCTGCTGACGGCTTCCGCTTTTTAACCGAGGCCTGTGTTTGGCTTCCGAATACTGCTGCATCCACCGCCACCCTGCGCCATGTGTCTCTGTCGTCTGCTCACGCTGCTGACGGCTTCCGCTTTTTAACCTAGGCCTGTGTATGGCTTCCGAATACTGCTGCCTCCACCGCCACCCTGCGCCATGTGCCACTTTCAGGTCTCCTTACACTGTTGGTGGGTTCCATTTTGTGATAGGGTGCTGTATGGCCTTCCATTGCTGCTGCCTCCACCGCCACCCTGCGCCATGTGCCACTTTCAGGTCTCCTTACACTGTTGGTGGATTCCATTTTGTGATAGGGTGCTGT
The DNA here is from genome assembly GCA_951230385.1 of Staurois parvus. Taxonomy (NCBI): domain Eukaryota; kingdom Metazoa; phylum Chordata; class Amphibia; order Anura; family Ranidae; genus Staurois; species Staurois parvus. The sequence goes on along the minus strand of CATNWA010005058.1, from coordinate 646 downwards.
ATGGCCTTCCATTGCTGCTGCCTCCACCGCCACCCTGCGCCATGTGCCTCTGTCGTCTGCTCACGGCTGCTGACGGCTTCCGCTTTTTAACGAGGCCTGTGTTTGGCTTCCGAAATACTGCTGCATCCACCGCCACCCTGCGCCATGTGTCTCTGTCGTCTGCTCACGCTGCTGACGGCTTCCGCTTTTTAACCTAGGCCTGTGTATGGCTTCCGAATACTGCTGCCTCCACCGCCACCCTGCGCCATGTGCCTCTGTCGTCTGCTCAACGCTGCTGACGGCTTCCGCTTTTTAACCGAGGCCTGTGTTTGGCTTCCGAATACTGCTGCATCCACCGCCCGCCCACTGCTGCTGCCAGGCCCGTAATCTGTCATGGGCCCCTGTACCGCCTCCTCATGCTGCTGCCAGGTCCTGAGTGTGTCATGGGTCCCTGTACGGGCCTCCCATTGCTGCTGTCTCCATCGCCACACTCTGCCATGTGCCATTTTCAGGTCTCCTCACACTGCTGGTGGGTTCCATTTTGTCATAGGGTGCTGTATGGCCTCCCATTGCTGCTGCCTCCACCGCCACACTGTGGCTCCACACTCTGGTTTTGGCCACCGTGACTGCCCAAATGAGTGAAGTGTGCTGTGATTCTAAAGATCGA
>CATNWA010005057.1:0-16975 GCA_951230385.1 Staurois parvus | reverse complement strand
AGCGACAAAATTAAAAAACCCCCGGGCCCCATATAAATGCAAGGGGGAAAAGGGAGTATGGGGAATAAAGTAAAAGTTTTAGATGCAGCAGAGGTGGAACAATCGGAACACCACGGGGAGCCAAGCTCAAAGGGGGAAAAATGCGGGAAACCCCACTGGGACCATGACGCAGCGGGGGGTTGGGTACTGAGAGGGGAGCCGCCATGCAGCGGGGAAAAAACATTCGGGAACACCACTGAAACCGACTGGCAGGGGTGGGGAACAGGGGTGGGAACAGCAGCTCCAGGGATTGAAACACGTCAAAAAAGTGTCGGGCCCCGGGTGTGACCAAGGTATGTGACGACGCGGGGAAAACCCAGACTTCAAAAGTTATAAACAATATAATTTTAACACTAACAATAAAAACAAAACGCAGTGCAATACTAAAACATAAACACAGTGCAAACAACCAAACCAACCACCCACGATAACAGTACATACAATCAAGCGTCTCGGGCAGGCCGGGTCAATATCAACGGCGGGTAGTAAGGGGAAGAAACGAGAAGTTCGGGGGTCACAGGCCGGTTCAGGGGTAGCGGGCAGCGGGTACAGGGGGTCGGCAAAGGGGGGGTCAGGGTCCCAAGCCAGGGATCAGAACGGAAAGTCAGCAGAGGTCAAAAATAAGCGGGGTCAGCAACAAACGGGAAACGAAACGCATTTTTAAAAGAACAGGGCCCAGAAAAACACACACCAAGGCAGAGTCTGCGGGTCTGGCCATCCCTTAAATACACCATAAATCGTTCCGGGTGTTTGACTGGCTGAAAGGTTGAGTCTCTGATTGCGGGAGCACCCACTGGCCACCCGGGTACTGCAGCTCAAAAGGCAGGGGGGCCCACAGCTGGCCACCATTCCTACAGAACCCCCCTAAAGGAGGGGCCTCAGGACCCCCAAACAGTCCTAGCGGGGAAAAAAAGTTCCACCGCCCGGGGCTGGAAAAACTGGGGGGATATTAAAGACGGGCACCCGGGCAGGACCCGGGCAGGGGCACCCCGGGCAGGGGCACCCCGGGCAAGCACACCGGGCAAGGCACACCGGTCAGAGCTCCCCGGGGCAGAGGCACACCGGCGGGACTCCGGGCAGAGGCACCCCGGGGCGGGACCCCGGGGCAGAGCACACCGGGCTGGACCCGGCAGGGGCACCCCGGGGCTGGACTCCGGCAGGGGCACCCCGGGCTGGACTCCGGCAAGGCACATGGGGCTGGACCCGGGGCGAGGCACATCGGCTGGACTCCGGCAGAGCACATTGGATTACCAGCAAAAGCAGCAGGCGCGGGCCACCAGGCAGCAACGGGCATGGGGCCCCCAGGCGGGGCACAGGCATGGGGCATCCAGGCGGGGCGACAGGCATCGGGCCCCCAGGGGGGCGACAGCATCGGGCCCCCCGGGGGGGGCGACAGGCATCGGGCCCCCCCGGCGGGTGACAGCTGGGGCCCCCCCAAAAGCGGGGCGGGGGGCCCGGGGCCCCCGGGAGGGGCGACAGCATGGGGCCCCCAGGCGGGGCGACAGGAAAAAAGGGCCCCCAGGGGAGGGCCGGGGGGCCCCCGGGAAAAGGGGGGGGGGGGGGAAAAAAAAAGGGGGGAGGGGGAGTAAAAGGGAGGGAGTTGAGAGAGGGAAGTTAACGAAAGTTACGAGGAGGAGAGGAATGAGAGGGGTTTTTGGAAAGGGGGGAGAAAAATGGGGGGGGGAGAGGGCCCAGGGCACAGGTTCATTTGGTCTCGGCCAGCCGGGCGACCGCGTCATCTGGCAAGGCAGTGGGCAGACCCGAGTCACCAGGTACGACAGCGGGCTCTGAGTCAATTAGGCACGACAGCGGGCACCGGATCAGGTACCGTATCATCTGGATCAACAGCGGGCAATCGAGTCAACTGGCCTAATAGGATCACAGGCTGTATCAGTTCATTATTCTGGTCAGAGCATTCCGGCTGAGTAGAGGCTTCAGGCTGAAGTAGAGGCTTCAGGCTGAGTAGAGGCTTCAAGAGAGGCATCAGGCTGAAGTAGAGGCCATCAGGCTGAACCATGGAAGGCAGGTTCTCAGACGGCAGGCTCACCGGTTTGGATACTGGCAGATGGTACTGGTTGGAAAGAATTTTCGCTTTTTTCTGGTTTTAACTACTGGAGCACTGCAAGTAAACGCAGGTCTGCAAACGAATGGAGCAGCATCTGGAGACAGAGAAGAGCTGGAGGAGATGGAACAGAGGAGGGAGCAGTTGCTACAGAGGGCTTTTTTACAGGGTTAAAGGTAGGATAGGTGCAGCGAGTGGGAACAGGGTACTGTCATGCGGTAGATAGCAGGGCAGGAGGAGCTGTTGGGAATGCAGGAATAGAGCTTTGAGGAAATAGATTAGAAGCAGGACTGGGTTTTTGTAAGCTGACTGAGGCTGGGTGCAACAAATCTGTCCATGTCTGCAGTATGGGTTGAACAAAGCTCAGCTTACACAAAGCCTGTCTGACCAAAGACTGCACTGCGTTTATACAATCTCTTAGTATCTGTGGTGAACATGCAGCATAATGCTCCAAGAAGCAATCCACATCATCCTCTAATAACCACACCAGGGACTCTACCTGGTCAGCACTAAATGGCGGCAAAAATTCATCCCTGCATTCGGGGTACCAGATGAAACCAACTCCGCACAAACCTGAATCAATGGCTGCACCTCAAGAATTCTGTGCCCTGATCTACTAGAACATTCTAGCAGTTCATCCCGGGATACTCCTTCAGAGTTTGATAAGCATACTCTCTGTCATCAAACACTAGCAGATATAAATACACAACCTCATCAACCTCATCCATCCTTCCCATCAACAAACCAAGATGGCTTCCCTGTGCAGCCACTTCTGGTCAGGATTGGCCTTGGTGTAATGTCAGGGCTCCCGGGTGTGACCAGAAGTATGTGACTGACGCAGGGAAACGCAGACTTCAGATATGTTTTATAAACAATATAATTTATTAACACTAACAATACAAACATAAACGCAGTGCAATACTAAAACATAACACAGTGCAAACAAAACCAACCACCCACAGATAACACAAAGACCTGGAGCAGACACAGCCATGGACACAGCTGCAGCTGAGTCAGGCACACACATGGGATCTGGGTCATCTAATATCACAATAGGCACAACATTACCAGCAGAGATGACAGAACCGTCCATAAGCTTTACTTAACAGTCCCTGGTGCTTCCTGCAGCTTCACTGCCGCACCGCTCACCTCTCTCAAGCCGGCTGCCTTCTCTATCTCACTGGGCAAATGCTCAATTAGAACAAAAGCAGTTCCTCCCTCCTCCTGGGTCTCACAGGTTTGGAAACCACATCATCCTCTGGGTCAGTGTCTGCTGAGGAAAACGCAAACTGTCTCCCCCTGCAGGAGGGATCCAGTTCCACAATGAACTCCATCACCCCCTCTGTAGCTTCATCCGGCACCTCTGAAGCCCAATCCCTCACCGGCTGCTGAGGAGGGATAGATCCCTGCTCCTCTTCCACCGTCATGGCATCCATGGCTTCCTCTGCATGCTGACACTCTGCTGCTGGGGCTGCTGCTCCATGATCGGAGGAATCCTCTGATGACAGGGTCTCCACCCGGCCTCTCCCAGATGCAAAGGACTTTTCCCAGGCAAGTTTAAATCACTCCTCATTGACATACCACTCTCTGAGGGTGCAGCTCGCAGCTTTGAGCGTGGCCATTAGGTCTCCTTGCACCTCGCACGGCTCGCTTCATTTCCTCCAGCTTTGGCAGCATGGCCTGACGTTTTGTGCTCCATACACGATCATAGGCAGCCTTAAAACGCTTCAACTCCATCTTCATTTGCTTCAGCTTCTCCTCCTCTTTCCCAATCCTTCTTTTTTTTTAATTTAAATATTTATTAGTATTTGCACAGAAATAACAATAGAAAAAAAAATAACGAAAAGACATTTTCAACTCTATCCTCATAAATATACAATTATTTCTTATGTTTTCAATAACCCCCCCTCTTAAAACCTTGACCCCCCCCCCCCCCCCCCGCTCTGCATTCCCTTGTCTTGTATCCAAAGCAAGCGTATCCTACTAGTTTGTTCTCTATGACGTTCTATTTTTCAATTTCTCCTACTTGTTACAAAATTTTCCCATTTTTTCCCATCTCGCGAGATGTATCTCCATCTTATCTTCCTGTATATAAAATATCCTCTCCATCTCCCTAGTCCAGTTTACTCTCTCTATCCATTCCTCCTCTTTCGGTATTTCTCTTTTCTTCCAATATTTGGGGATCAGGCTTTTTGCTGCGTTCAAATAGTACCCTAAACCTAATTTCTTATATTTACTAATTGGTATTTCTGAACTATGTAACAGGCATATCCCAGGGTCTAACCCGATATTCATTTCAATGATGTTCTCTATTAAATATATTATTTTTTTCCAGAATATTTGAATCTTTGGACATTCCCACCAAATATGATAAACTGTCCCCACTTCCCCACACTCTCGCCAACACCACTGTGATTTCTCCGCACTTATCTTTCCCTCCACACTCGGAACAATGTGCCATCTTGTCAGACATTTATAATTTAATTCCACATCCCTCAAACTTACATTTCCGTGAACTAATCTATTTATTTTCTTCTGTTTTCCTTCATCTAGTACCACCCCCATGTCTCTTTCCCAATTCACTATGTGCAGTGGTTTAATATGTGTGCCTAAATCTGTGAGGATTCTATATACTTTGGCTATTCCATGTTTCCCATCACCCCGTGTGTCCAGCAACCTTTCAAACAAATTCCAATCCTCTTTCATTCTCAGGGGTTTTTTAGATTTCCCCAAAAACGTTTTAATTGATTAGTATCGCCACTCATCCAGCCTAGTGAAAATATTTCCCTTTTCCTTTTCCAGCTCTTTAAAGGTCTTCAATTTCCCATCCCCCATTATATCTCTGAGTTGGACGTCCTCCTTTGTAAACCATCTACCTGCTATTTCTTCTCTACCTGGTGGAAAAAATTCTGTATTTCTTAGTGGCATAAGTATAGAGTTAAATTCCCATCTCATATATTTGTGCATTTTATCCCATTCCCTTAATACATTTACAGTGTACAAACTTAAATCCTCCTTCAGTCCTCTATATTGTGTCGGTAACCATATTATACTATTCAGTTTAGTTCCACTAAGTGTATTCTCAATTTTTACCCAGCTTTTCCCCTCTACATTGAACGTCCAATCAAAGATTCTTCCTAATATTACTGCTTTATAATATCTCTTTATATCTGGAACTCCCAGGCCACCCTGCTCTTTATCTCTACTTAATACCTCATGGGACACCCTCGGTTTTTTCTTCCTCCAGATATATCCCGTTATCATTTTTTTTATCACTTTAAAAAAAGCTTCCGGGAGTTTAATTGGTATCATTTGGAATCTGTATAAAATTTTTGGTACGATTATCATTTTTACCAAGTTTATACGTCCTAACCACGATGGGGTTCCTCTCTCTAACGCTTTTAATTCCCCTTTTACTTCATTCAATAGTGAAATATAGTTTAGCTTATACAAGTTTTTATACGACGTGCTGAGCCTTACACCCAAGTACTACTTATATCACTTTCTTTCCAAATAAAGGGAAACTCTTCTTGTATTTTTTCCTGTTCACTTTTTGGGATATTTATGTTTAAGATCTCAGTTTTTGTTGGATTGATTTTTAAATTTGATAATTCTCCATATTCCTTCAACAATTTCATTAGATTTGGGAGTGTGATCCTGGGGCTCCCCACATAAAACAGCAGATCATCAGCGAAAGCTGCCACTTTATGTTCTACACTTCCTATCTGAATTCCCTTTATGTCTCCATTTTTCCTTATTGTTGATAAAAGAGGCTCTAATGACAAAACATATAATAAGGGAGACAAAGGGCAGCCCTGCCTCGTTCCATTTGACATCCCAATGGGTTCTGTTTTTTTCCCCATTTACTATTACCACTGCCGAGGGTTTACTATACAGTTTTTTCCAATCCATTCCCTCATTCTACCTCCTATTCCTAGATCTTCTAAGGTATCCATCATGAAGCCCCAGTCTACTCTATCGAAGGCCTTTTCTGCATCAATTGAAAGGGCCACCGCTGGTACCTCCCCATTTTTACTTCTCTGAATCAGCATCAGGGATCTCAACCCATTGTCCCTGCCCTCTCTTCCTGGGACAAAGCCCACCTGATCTCCATGTATCCATGTAGGCATAAACTCCTTCAACCTATTCGCTAGGACCTTTGCATATATCTTGGTGTCCAAATTCAACAGTGAAATGGGCCTATAACTTGAACATTGCGAGACGTCTTTCCCTTCTTTATGTAACAGTACCACATGAGCCTGCAAAGATTCTCCCCTCATGTCCATCTCTCCTCCCAGGGGTGGCATTCATATATTTTTCCAGTTTGGGGTTTAATATTTCACTAAATTTTTTATAATACCCTACTGTATAGCCATCTGGGCCTGGGCTCTTCCCCATCTCCATACTTTTTACTACTATCCTTATCTCTTCTTGTGTAATCTCTGCTTCAAGGGAGTTTAGTTGGTCTTCTTTTATTTTTTTTGGTAATCCTGCATTTTTTAGATAAATCTTCCTTTTTTTTTTCTTTTTTTTTTCCTTATCCATATTATTTACTTCATCATATGGAGTGATATTATACAACTTCCTGTAATAGTCCGCGAACGTCTTTGCAATTTCTTTATTTGAGTGGACCATTTCTCCCTTAGGGCTTTTTATTTTATCTATATAATTCCTATTTTTTTTTTTCCTTAAGGTTCTCATTAAATATTTTCCTGGCCTATCTCCCCATTTATAGTTTTTCGCTTAACACTTTATTATACACTCTCCTTCTCTCCTCTTCCATCAGGGTTTCCAGTTCCTCTTTCTTTTTTATTATCTTCTGCTTAATTTCTTTTAGCATTTTATTTTTATATAGTTGTTCTAACTCCGATATATCTTTTAAGAACCCACTAATTTTTTCTCTTCTTTCTCTTTTTTTTCTTGCCCCAATTGCAATCAGAACTCCTCTTATATATGCCTTATGAGCCTCCCATACTGTTGCTTTAGACACATCCTCTGTCTCGTTCTCTTTAAAGAATCTCTCAATTTCCTTCCCAATCCTCTGTGCATTATCCTTGTCCATGAGAAGTGCTTCATTCAACCTCCAACCTACCCCTTCTGTTCTCCTCCCCCATCCCATCCTCAATACAACAGGGGCATGATCCGAGAGCGTCATTACTCCTATATCTGCTTTAAAAAAAACCATTGAGTCTATAAAGTGATGTTCTATCAATATATAGTCCAACCTTGAGTATATCTCTGATGTGCATTTGAGAAAAATGTGTAGTCTCTATCTTTCATATGCAAGATTCTCCATGAATCTACCAATTGGCATCCATGGATCACCTTCTTTAATAGTCTCAGAGATCTACTCCCCCTCTTTGTACCTTAGAATTTGTATCAATTTGTGGATCCATACAAAAATTAAAATCTCCCGCCACTATTATACAACCCTCTTTAAATCCATCAACTTTTTTAACACACCCTTCAAGTACTCCTCTGGTTTTTTATTTGGACAATATATATTAGCTACTGTGCACTCCACCCCTTGTATTTTACCCTTCAAAAACAGATATCTCCCCTCTGGGTCCACTTTTCTGTCCTTTAATTCAAATCTTATATTTTTTCTGAACCCTATTGCCACCCCTTTAGCTCTCTTAATTGGGGAATCTGCAAAATACCATATTGGGTAATCTCTAGATTTCAGCTTCACCTTAGATTCTATCTCAAGATGTGTCTCCTGCAAAAAGACCACCGAAACTGCTTGATGATGTAATTCCTTAAATAACCTAAATCTCTTCCCAGGACAATTTAATCCCTTTACATTATAAGTGATAACTTGTAAATCTTCCATCTTTTTTTTTTTTTTTAGAGATCACATAACTATCCTCCTTCTCTTTACCCTTGCTTTTTATACCTCTCTCTATCCTGCAGAGTATTTCCTTTATTATTCTTTTCCCTCCCTCCCTCCCTCAACTCTCCCAAACCCCTACCCTTCCTAACCCTCCCCCCCTGCCAGCTCCCCCCCCCCCTCCCTCCCGCCTCCCCACCCCCCCCAGGCTTCCCATGCCTTTGGATCATATTCCACCTTTGATCCCTCTATGGGGGTTTGACTCTGCCCATGACCGCTTACCTCCCCCTCCTCCCCAATATCCCCTTATCTGTTAATTCTCTATTTCCTCTTTTGACCAGCTGCCACTTTCCTGACCCACAAAAATCCAACTCTCCCTCCTCCACTTCCCAACCAGGTATCGTTTGTCTCTGCAGTCCAAGTTTGTCACAAAATTCCTCCATGTCTTCCGGGAATTTTAAAATAGCTGTAGTTCCATCCCTCCACCCAATTAAACTTAAGTCACGACCCCATCTGTATTTCACATTTTGTTTTTTCATCTCTTCTAATAGGGGTTTCAGTGATCTCTTCCTTCTCAGAGTCTCTGCTGTCAGATCTGCAAAAATTTGGATATTTTTCCCTCCATATGTAATATTTGTTTTTCCTTTGATCTTTTTCCATATCTCTTCTCTATCTCCATAATTATGAAATTTAACAATTATATCTCTCGGTTTTCTACCCCTTTTCCTTGTTGGTACTTCCCAATCCTGTATACTTCATCCAGTTTGAACATCTCCTCATCCGAGTTGTCCATTATGAAGTTCAAGATTTTGCCAGATAATTCTTTTAATCTTCCCCCTTTGTCAGTTCCGGGATTCCTCTTACTCTGATATTATTTCTCCTTTCTCTATTTTCTTGTTCTTCCATCCTATAAAGCAATCTCTTGTATTCTTTTTTATCTTCAATTATCCATTTCTCTAATTTTAGGATATTCTGAGCCTGGGCTTGTACCTTCTCCTCCACTTCCTCCACCCTAGTTAACAGTTGTCCCAGATCTTCCCGGATCATCCCCATCTCTTGCTTTATTGAGTTTTCCAAACCTTTAAACATCTCCACCATTTCTTTTTTGTTAGGTATTTGCATATCTCTTTCCAACTCTCTTGGTTCAATACCTTCCATTTGATTGTTATAAACTGGGCCCAGGGAAAGTCTCGGACTATTATCCACACTTATATCCAATTCACTTTTTTCATTTATTCCCTGAGTTCTTTCTGGGGTAACATTTCCTTGTGACACATATTTCTTAATTGTACCAGTTTGGGTATTCTTAGGCCCGCTCCCTTTTATATTTTTACCTTTCATGTTGTTATTGAAATATTTACTCTTGTTTCATGCAACTTCGGTTCTCTTACTCCTCCCGATCTTCAGACCTATCCTAGGAATCCCCTAATTCTTTTATTTTCAGGATGAATTTTTAAAACACTGTCTTATTCTGGATACTTGGGAAAGTAGTGCAGGAGCTCAATATATATAAAAGTCTAATATACGAACCCAATGTAAATGGTGTATAAAAAGGGGACCTGTAGGCTGAAGACTAACCCACGGTCATCACTCACCCCACCGCGTTGGAACCTCACTCCAGAAGCAGATCTCCTCTGTATTTTTGTCCACTTATAGCCTCTTGAAAGGATTCCTAGGGGTCTCACGTAGCTCATGTAGCTTATCTTTAGGTCACAAGTCCTCTTAAGTTGGAGTTGATATACAGGTTAATACTTAATAGAGAAAGGAGTAGTGTAGGAGGTATACTTTTTAACCCTTTTATGAAAATGAAGATATAAAGTTTATAAGACTGTAAAGTTGAGAATGGTTGGGAGGTGATATGGGGTGGAGGTAGGTTAAGTAGAGGAGACAGGTATATGTTTATACGTGGTGTATATTGTGGGGGCAATATGTCTTTTGCTCTCCTCCACCTGCACTGCTATCGGGCAATCTCTCTCCTTCTCTGAGCTCCCAGAGCTCCTCCGCGGCTTCCCACGTGTCGGTGCCGCTCCAATACCTTGCCCGTCTCACCAGCGTCTCCCTGGCGACCCCGCTCCTCCGAAGCCGCCGCAAGACGCCGGAGGATACCACGAGGCTTCCCTCTCTCAGCTGGCTCTAGGCTGCCCGACCGTCTCCCTGGCAACCCTGCTCCTCCGAAGCCACCGCGTGACACCGCGAGACGCCAGAAGATACCACGAGGTTTCCCTCTCTCAGCTCTCTCCAGGTTCCAGGCTGCCCGACCGTCTCCCTGGCAACCCTGCTCCTCCTCGATAACAGCTGCTGGGCGTCGGGGGAAAACCCAGAGGTATCCCCCTCCCGTCTCTCTCCTGACACTCTCCTGGGTCCGATCGTCCTCGGGCTTCCACGAATCCTCTCCTGCAGTTGGGTCTCTGCACTCAATTAGTGCTGCTGGCCATTCAATCAGGGATTCATAGGGAGGATAAACGAGGGGAGGCTATCGGAGAGTGCTTACTACACCCCTCTCCCATGCCGCCATGTTCAGGCTCCACCCTTTCCTCTCTTTCCCAATCCTTCTGATATGAGATGTTACTCTCCCCCTGTAAGCCGCATAGTTTTCACCTGCTTGTGGACCTTTTCCCAGGTCCTCCACTGGCATGGCATCAGGACCGGTACTAAGTGTCCCTGGGGGGTCACCTCCACCCGGATCATGGCCGGGCTCCGCCATCCTTTTTGGGATAGGCTCCAAAATTGAGCCCCAGGCTCCAGATGAGGCCTGTGGAGCTCAGGACACTCCACACACACACAGCACTGTGCAACAACCATGCCCACTTCCTTCTAACGAGGCCCAGCTGTAGGATAGCTGGAGGAATCCTAGAAGGGTGTGCTAATTGCTAGACTGCTCCCCAATCATTAGAGGGCACCAGATTGCATGTAAGATTCGTATCTGCTTGTGTGTGATCAGCCAGCTGGATTGGAGTGAAGTCTCCCTCTAGTGTTGGCCAAAGGGATTGGTTTCCTGTGAAAGTGTATTATTATTATTTTTTTATTATTATACAGGATTTATATAGCGCCAACTGTATGCGCAGCCTCCAGGATTAACCAGTGCTCAGCTGGACACTGATAGAAGTCACAAGACTGCTATATACTGCTGATGAGAAAATATATTTAGCAGTTTATATTTACTAACATAATTCCATTTCCATGTTCTGTATAATGGGCTCTGGGTTTAGTGACACTCTAATAGAGAAATCAGGGGAAGAGGCACTTGGGGGAGGAAAAATTATGAGCTTGGTTTTGGATAGATTGAGTTTGAAGAAGTGGTGATAAGTCTATTAGTAAATTAGTGATACGTGAGAAGACTGAAAGAGTGAGCTGGGGGATAGAGAGATACAGTAAATTTGAGTGTCTTCAGTGTAGAGATGGTATTGGAAGCCATGGGAAGTTATCAGCTGACCCAGGGAGGCGGTGTAGATCGAGAATAGGAGAGGTTCAAGAACAGAACCTTGGGGGACCCCAAAAGAGAAAGGAAGAGGAGAGGAGGAAGTTAAATTGTAAGTAATGCTAAATGTTGGATAAGTAGGATGAGAGCCAGCAAAGGGTAAAGTAATGGAGACCAAAGGCAAGCAGAGAGATCCAGAAGTAGGAGTACAAAATAGTGTCCATTGGATTTATCTGATAACAGATCATTTGTGAGTTTTAGGAGAGCAGTTTCTGTGGAGTGTTGAGTGCGTAATCAAGACTGAAGGGGATAAAGAAGATTATTCTCGGTGAGGTGGTCGCTCATTCAGTTGTAGACCAGACATTCAAGGAGTTTGGATAAAAAGGGGAATGAGGAGATGGGACATCAGCTGTTAAGCTTGGTGAGGTCTAGTTAGGGCTTTTTAGGTATGGCAGTGACTAGTGCATGGTTTAGAGCAGGGATCTGCAACCTTTAAGACATAAAGAGCCACTTGGACCCGTTTCTGAGAGGGAAAAAAAGACTGGGAGCCGCAAAACCATTGCAACATTTAAAACAAATCCGACACTGCATATATTGCAAAAAGCGCTCTGGTCATGAAGGGGGTTTAAGGGCCTAGTAAGCAAAGGGTTAATCAGGGCCACAGTGTATCGTCATAATCACAATCATAGCCTTAGGTCAGTGGTGGGCAACCTTTTTTTTTCAACTGAGCCAAATATCGCCAAAACCACGATTGAAATTTATTTTGAGAGCCACGTTTTTAAAACTGAAAATACATCCCCCATATAGTAATTCATCCCCCATAGTAATTCATCCCCCATAGTAATTCATCCCCCATATAGTAATTCATCCCCCATAGTAATTCATCCCCCATATAGTAATTCATCCCCCATATAGTAATTCATCCCCCATAGTAATTCATCCCCCATATAGTAATTCATCCCCCACATAGTAATTCATCCCCCATAGTAATTCATCCCCCATATAGTAAATCATCCCCCATAGTAATTCATCCCCCCATATAGTAATTCATCCCCCATAGTAATTCATCCCCCATATAGTAATTCATCCCCCATAGTAATTCACCCCCCATATAGTAATTCATCCCCCTATAGTAATTCATCCCCCCTATAGTAATTAATTCCCCATATTGTGTCAATTCACTTACTTTTGCTCCGCGCATTCCTCTCGCCGTGTTCCCGCGCCGTTCCGGTCTTCGGGGCGGACTGTGAGAGGAGAGGAGTTCGTCACGCTGCCCCGCCTACCTCCTGACAGCCAATGTTTGCCACGCTCCGCGGGCCGGATTAAAAGGTCCGCTGGGCCGTAGTTTGCCCATTGCTGGGCTAGCTGCAGAGTCCTGACTTTTGGGGCGGCCGCCTGAGAGGAGGGAGGGGAGCGGGCGCCCGGCACACAGAAGAGCCGCATTAAAATGTGTAAATAGCCGCGGCTTGCCGACCACTGAGCTACGGCAACCCTATTGCCTGTCACCTGGTGGGCAGTGTGCTCCGGAGCCGCAGCAAAGGTGAAAAAGAGCCGCATGCGGCTCTGGAGCCGCGGGTTTCCGACACCCGGTTTAGAGAGTTGAGGAAGATTCCACAGGAGACAGAGATTGAATATGTGAGTTAGTGTAAGATAGAACCAGAGGGTTAGCATAGCATTTGCAAGGAACCAGGGTCCAGGGGGCAAGTGGTTGGGTGGATGTTAAAAAAAAAAAAAAAAAATTACCAACCTCGTCTATAGTGGCAAGGTTGAATGAGAGAAGCAGAGGCAATAAAGAGTTTAAAAGAAAATGGTGGGGATCGCTGACGGGGGTGGAGCCTGAACATGGCGGCACAGGAGAGCGGGGAGTAGGCACTCTCCGATAGCCTTCCCCACCTACCCTCCCTAAAGTGTCCCAAGGGTCTAATTAGCTGTGCTGGAGGGTTGCTGGAGACTAACCTGGAGGAAGGGGGGATCCCGGCGGTGGTGTGGTGGCTTGCCTAGGAGTGAGGAGTCGAGGCTGCCATTCTCCTGAGGTCTGCCTGTGGTAATCCGTGGGGTTGCCGGCAACGAGGAGGAGCGGTGTTACCACGTGGGCTGCCGCAGAGGACTGCTGGAAGAGGGAGAAGCTGGCCGGCATCCTAGGAGGCCGGGGAAATGCCGGCCGTCACTACTAAGCTGTCCCCAGGGGACTCAGGAGTACAAAGGAGAAGAGGAAAAAGGGACCCAAAGGAATCCCCTTGAAGAAGAGGATACGGTCGCAGGAGACAAAACAACCGAGGACTGCAATTCTGAAGCTGCTCCATAGAGGAGGGTGAGTGAGAGCTGCTGGTCTTAGTATATGATAGCTTTTCAGACTGTGTCATAGGCTATCTGATATCCAGTTTAAAAAACAAGAAGGGGGTTCCCAGAGAGTGTCTGAAGGAGTGGAAGAAAGAAGTGACAGTTTAAATATATACCCCAGAGTCTTAAAAGCCTTAAAAATCCTATATGTGACATGAAAGGAAAAAATAGTAAATGGAGTATGCCCAAGAACTCCCAAACTGGAACGATAAAAAAATACACGTCGCAAGTGAATTTGACTCCAGCAAGATCCCAGGGAATAAGTGAAATGAGTAAACTGGAAATAAGCTTAGATAACAGCCCAAGATCTTCCCTGGGATCAGTTAACAATAGCCAACAAATAATGGAAGGTATGGAGATGAGAGAAACTGAAAAAGAACTGCAAATACCAAATAAAAAGGAAATGGCGGAGATGTTTAAAAACTTGGAAAAATCAATAAAGCAAGAGATGGGGATAATTCGGAAAGAAAATGGGACAGTTGCTAACTAGAAAGGAAGAAATGGAGGAAACAGTTAAAAATCACGCCCAAATTATCCCAAAACTAGAGAAATTGATAGATATAGAAATAGATACCCGGAAAGAACAAAAAAGACTGCTTTATATGATGGAGGATCAAGAAAATAGGGAAAGGAGAAATAACATTAGAATAAGAGGAGTCCCAGAGCTGTTACAGGGGGAAGATTTAAAGGAGACCACATGCAAAATTTTGAACTCCATAATGGATAGATCTGTTGCGGAGACGTTTAAATTGGATGGAGTGTATAGGATAGGAAAGATCCAACAAGAAAAAGGCTCAGAAAAATCAAGGGATATAATCATTCAATTCCATAATTATGGAGACAAAGATGAGATATGGAAGAAGATTAAAGGAAGAAGAAATATTAAATACGGAGGGAAAAATATTTAAATTTTTGCAGACTTAGCAGCCGGGACATTGAGAAGAAAGAGGTCACTGAAACCATTATTGGAATTGTTGAAAAAACATAATGTGCAATATAAATGGGGTCATTCAGCATGTTTAATCGGTTGGAGAAATGGAGTCACAGCATTTTTGAGATCCCCTGAAGATATGAAAGACTTCTGTAATAAATTTGAACTGCAGAGAATAGAGATCCCGGGATGGGAAGAGGAGGAGGGAGAGTCATATGCGTTGGGAAAAGAGGAGTGGCAGCTAGTTAGAAGAGAAAATAGAGAGCCTATAGATAGAGGGACACTGGGGAGGAGGGGGGGAAGGTGAGCGGTACATGGACGGAGCTGAGCCCCCAGTTTGGAATCAAAAGCAGGATCTTTTCCACAAATGATTCATAGGCACACAAAAGGCCTACCAGTGGGGAGTGGGGAGGGGGGTGGGAGGAGGGGTGGTGGGAGTAGGATGGGGGGTGGTGAAGTTGGGTGCTGGGGGGGGGAGGGGAGGTGGGGGGCGAGTCAGAGGGAGGGAGGGAGGGGAGAGAGGGGGTTTTAAATTTGACATCTTGTATAAGAGAAGAGGTATAAGGAAGGGAAAGAAGAAAGGAGAAGGTAAAATAGGAAGAAGATAAATGAAATATGGAGGAAGTACAGTTTGTAACCCATAATGTAAATGGGTTAAATTGCCCGGGTAAAAGATATAGGTTATTTAGAGAATTACAGCATAGAGCGGCTTCAGTGGTATTCTTGCATCAAACGCACCTTGAGTTGAAAAAAAACCTTAAGCTGAATTCTAGATATTATCCGATATGGTTCTATGCAGATTCCCCAGTTAAGAGAGCGAAAGGTGTAGCTATAGGATTTGCGAGAAATATTAGGTTTGAACTGGAGGATAGGAAAACGGATCCGGATGGGAGGTTTTTGTTTCTGAAGGGTAAGCTGCAGGATATTGAGTGTACACTCACTAACATATATTGCCCAAATAGGAAGCCGGAGATTTTTCTGAAAGGGGTTTTTGAAGAGATTGATGGATTTTGGAAAAGGATATTTAATAGTGGCTGGAGACTTTAACCTATGTATGGATCCACAAATAGATACAACTTCTTTAGCACAGAGAGGGGGGAGTAAGTCAATGGGATTATTGAAGAAGGTGATGAGAGAGAGTCAACTAGTGGATAGTTGGAGAATTGTGAATATGAGGGATAGAGATTAGACTTTCTACTCTAATGTACATGGGATATATTTTAGATTGGACTATATATTGATAGACCATCGACTCATTGAGGATTTGGATAGAGTAAAAATAGAAGAAATTACTTTCTCGGATCACGCTCCTGTTGTAATGAAATTGAGATGAGGAGGGACGTCGTCAAGAGGCCTATTATGGAGGTTGAATGAGACACATCTCATGGACCAAGACACTGAACGGAAGATCAGGGAGGAGATAAGGAGATTTTTTGAGGAGAATGAAACGGAAGATGTATCATTGGCCACAGTGTGGGAGGTGCATAAGTATATATAAGAGGAATCCTCATAGCATTAGGGCAAAGAAAAAAAGGGAAAGACGAGAGAAGATTAGTGAGCTTTTGAAGGAACTAGCAGAGATGGAACTTCTACATAAAAGTAATATAACGAAAGAGATAGAGCAAAAGATGATAAAAAAGAGGGAAGAATTAGAGAAAGTGATGGAGGAAGAAAAAATGAGAACCTTTAATAAAATTATGGGGGAAAGATATAAATGGGGAGACAGACCGGGAAAATATATGATGAGAGCTTTGAGGAATAAAAAGACTATAAAATTATATAGACAAAATAAAAAATTCCAAGGGAGAGTTAGTCCACTCAACTAAAGATATTTAAGGATTACCAAAGGTGTTTAAGGATTACTATAGTAAATTATATAACATCGCCCTCAATGATGCTACAAATAAGGACAAAATGGTAAATATTGAAAAAAGAAGGAGGTATTTAAGAAATGCAGGATTACCAAAACTAAGTGTTAAATATCATGACACTTATATTATTTAAGTGTCTGTCTTAGGCGTTTGAGGTAAAGTGTTCTACTGCCAGGCTGATTTAAAACAGTGTGACTTTTATTTAATTCACACTTGGCATCAACATAAAATGAATACAAAAGATAAAATAAAATACAGAGTAAAATATAACAAAAGTTGTAGATTATGGAAAAAGAAATAAGCTTTGGAGAAATGTCTAATCTCTTGCCTGTTCTATGACAAGTGTTTCAGTCTTGGCAAGGAAGACAACAGGTGTATCAAGGCTTTGCAGGCCTTAAGAAAACAAAAATGTCAGTGCGTGTCAGCTGTATAATGTATTGATGTATGAGTGTGAGTGTGTGTATGCGTGTGTGTCTCTCTATCT
>CATNWA010005055.1:0-14555 GCA_951230385.1 Staurois parvus | reverse complement strand
CAAAGCGGTGAAAAAAAAATCCCGGCCCCACACGGGGGGGCCCGTAAATGACCTGCAGAAAAGCTGGGACCAACGTAACAAGGCTACCATCAAAACACACTACGCCGCCAGGGACTCAGATCCTGCAGTGCCAGACGTGTCCCCCTGCTTAAGCTAGTACATGTCCGAGCCCGTTGAAGTTTGCTAGAGAGCATTTGGATGATCCAGAAGAGGATTGGGAGAATGTCATATGGTCAGATGAAACCAAAATAAACTGTTTGGTTAGAAACACAACTCGTCCGTGTTTGGAGGAGAGAGAATGCTGAGTTGCATCCAAAGAACACCATACCTACTGTGAAGCATGGGGGTGGCAACATCATGCTTTGGGGCTGTTTCTCCGCAAAGGGACAAGGACGACTGATCCATGTACAGGACAGCATGAATGGTGCCATGTATCGTGAGATTTTGAGTGCAAACCCCCTTCCGATCAGCAAGGGGTATGGACAGGTAAACGTGGCTGGGGTGCTTGCCAACATGACAATGAAACCCAAACCATACTCGCCTGGGCAACGTGAAGGAGGTGGCTTCGTAAGTTGCATTACAAGGTCCAGTAGTGGCCTAGGCAGTCTCCTGATCGTGCACACCCCATAGAACAACTTTGTGATGAAGTTGAAAGTCCGTGTGTTGCCCAGTGACAGCCCCAATAACATCTCTGCTCTTGAGGAGAGGCTGCATGAGCCGCATGGAAGGGGCCAACATTACCGCAGCATCACAGTGTGTGGCACAACCTTTGTTTGATTGTACGACTTACAGGAAACGTTTGACATTTTGTCATTTGCCAACAAAGGAATATACTAACAGATGTATTGAGTTGTGAACCTTTTGAGATAGGACTCAAATACTTATTTTTCCACCATAATTTGCAAATAAATTCTTTCCAAATCAGCCAATAATGGATTGTCTGAAAGATTTTTTTTCTACATTTGGTTCTCTCATAGTTGAGGGTCTACCTCTAATGCCAATTACAGGCCTCATCTCATCTTTTAAGTGGAGAGAACTTGCACAAGTTGTGGACCTGACTGAAATACTTGTTTTTGCCTCCACTGTGATATCACGAATTTGCAAAATTATAAAATACTACTCCGCATTTATACAGCGCTTTTATTTTTTTGTGTTTGTTTAAGCATGTGTCATTAAACAAGCATATTCCTCTGACAATGCACATATCCTCCAAATACAAATGTAAACAGGTTTTCAATGAAGTTGTCCCTTCGTGTCTTAAACTAAAGTATCTCTGTGCATATAAAGACCCTGATTCTTACTATGTGTGCCTGGGGTGCTATTTCCGGTGAGGCGAAACTCTACTTATTTTTATGAAATGAACGGAACCCGTCTACTTATTTACCCTCCCCTCAAGAGATTTACTAATTGAGCAGGCGGTCAACCAGTAGAACGCCCAATCTGTATTTAGCGTTAACCAGGATACGAGACCCATGGAATCAGACTCACCACAAAGCTGACTTGTAAAAGGTATATCTAACACCATGAAAAGATCACTCCGCTCGCAGAAACATGTTCACTTTGATAATATGTGCCTTTGGCTCCACAATATCAGGGACAACAGCACTTGAAAAAACAATATATGCCATTTTAAAAGAACTAAAATTTAAAATGCTTGTTAAAAAGTTTTTTTTTTCGTAAGGGCTAAAACGGGACACCGAGTGAAAAGCTAGACACGTCGGCCAGATTTTATTTGGCTGATACGAATGAATGCGCTATTAGTGCAGAGAGCACATTATAGAACGTCCTTATGTGGGCGTTTGCTTATTAGGCCAGAAGCGCAAAAGTAAGAATCTGTGCCGCGCGCGTATGTGTTGTGTATTCCTTCTGGGACACCCATAACATCTCTCGGTCGCGTCTACTTACTGTGTTTAAAAGCACACAGCACTAGGATTATCTTTATGTATTCTAATTTGATTTCCTTAGTTCAAGTGATACTATATTTGTTTTCTTATCCTTTATAAGTATTTCTGTAATGATTTGATTATATAAGGGAGGAACTCCACGCGCCGAAAAATTAAAAGAGAAAAAAAAAAACAGCCGTGGTTCCAGTGTTACCACCCCAAATAATCCTCATACCGCTCAGACCCTTATCCGAGCATTGCAAGCCCGCGCAGGGTTTCACGGAAAGGGGGAGGGGGGGGACGACATGCTGCCGAAGCGGACGCCCGCCCCTCCTTGTAACCAAACTGAAGGCCCAACATGCCCTCAAACGATGGGGGGTGCTTTGATGGGGCAGGGTGGCTTTCCCCCCCAAAGGCAACTTGTCCCCCGATGGTTGTATGGGGACAGAGGGCCACTCTTCCCCCAACCCACCATCTGGCCGCGTTGGTTTTTTGAGGGTTCAGCGGGGGGGCTTTATCAGAATCTGGCAAGCCCCCATTTAACAAGGGGGCCCTCAGATCCCCGCCCCCGTCCCCCCTACGTGAATGGAGGTCCTGCGGTACATGGTTCCCGCTGTGTACTCATCGCTCACAAAAAAAACGCACAAAGGTGTTGTTGTAAAAAAAAAATACACGCTCGCAGTAGACATGGGTCTTTGACGCAAGTCCCTTTATTAAAACAATGTCCTCCCAAAGTAAATGTCTAACGTCAATCACGCGGTGTGCAACGCGTCCGGCGGTACCGGAAAAAAGAAGAAGAAAACTAAAAACCCCCGTTCCCGCACTGTCGACGAGGGCTTACTAGCCTTAATGCGGTGATATCCGCTTGCTGAATGGTCTTCAAAGTAGGTAAGGGGCGGGGCTCGAGTCCGGGGGTACATCAAGCATGTGATTCATAGATACAATGTTGCAATCATTTATTACTTTTTAATGACAAATTATAACAGCGCAGCTCTCTGCAGGAACAGAAGTAATTACTTCTCTATAATTATTTTGCCGGCCGTAAGACATGGGCGCAAATCGGACAAGTTCTTTTTAACTATTGGTGGGGAACAGTCGCAGCCCATTGAAAACAACCCGATTTGTTGGTTTTTTTTTTTTTTAAAAAGGCCAGTTATAGCCCCATCTATGGCCTGCATTTTTTTTTTTCTGTATGTCTTTTTTTTTTATTCTTTCATTTTCAATTTACTTCCTTTTCTCTGCAGGTCATGGCTCATGCGCAGAATTTTTTTCTGTAAAAAGATCAGCCAACAATGCCGACTCATTGGCCGCTAAAACACCGCCGATCTGCCAAAATCGGCCGAGTTTGCAAAATTCGGGCCGAGTTTTTAACAAAAATTAATTTCACGAATTAAAAAAAGTGGCAAAATCCCAAAAAATGACTGGTAACTGACCAAGTTAACCCACTAACGGCCACCCCGAAAATACAGCCGATTTTTTTTTCCGGCCGATATTAGGAGTTGCCCACTTCGTTAAAGCAGGGCCATAGATGTGTCTAAAATCGGCCCAATTATTCTGACCAAAAAAAAAAATAACAATGAGTTTTCGAGGGCCGTTGATAGTGTGGCTTAATTGGTCACATGGCCGTTTTTCAGGATTTTTGGGCACATAATGTCGCTTTGCTCGATCAGTTGAACAGTTGGAAAAAAAAAAAAATTTCACAACGAACTTTTTCTGATAAACAGAAGGATGGTGCCGAAAATCGGGGGAAAAGTAAACGGCAGGCCGACCAATTATCCTACTTAATGTGAAGAGGGCGCTCATTGTCCCCATTCACCATGGAGACAAGGTGCTTTGGGGTGAGCCCCCCCCCCTGCCCCAAAGCGACCCCCCCATGTTTAAAGCATTGATGGGCCTGGTTATGGTTCAGTGAGGTGGGGCATCCGCGACAGCCGTCCCCCCCTTTTCCTGAACCTGGCCGGGCTGCATGCCCCCACCCCCTCCCCTCTCGATAAGGGTCCTGCAGTATATGAATTTTGGGGCGAACCCCAAGCTGATTTTTCTATTTAATATTTAGGGTGTGGAGTTACCCCTTAATATCCATACCAGACCCGAAGGGCTTGTGCTGGATGGGATGGGAGACCAACTTGCCATGTTTTTTATGTTTATTAAGGTGCTGGTTTTTTGAAATGTAATTTTCCTTTTTTTTTTCTTCACTATAGCTCAGAAAATCAACCCACCTGTCAATCTTCCCCCATCTAATAAGAGAATAGTTTTCCTTTGGAAATTTATATACCTAAAGGAAACAATGTTTACTTTGAGTTTATTAAATGATACAATAGTTTTCGCATGTAACTTCGGAGGAACAGTGACTTCTGAAGCTTGTGAAACAAAAGTGGAAGAAGAAAAAAAGGCTAGGCGATTGTGCGGATTTTTGACTTAAATCAGGTGCTGCAGCATACACTTTGTATTGGTAGTGCGAGATAATACTATCTAAAATATTAACAATTGTTGTAAATAGCGAAGGCATTATCTTTCAATGGATTTGTATCGCTGTCGAAACCAAAAAAAGAAAATGACGTTACACCGATGCTTGGTAAAACTCAGGTAACGACTGTGTATTAGTTATTGCGCAATCCTTTGAATATGGGTACATAGAACCAACATACATCTGTGAATAGGCGCAACATAGCACAACAGTTCTGGTGTACACATTTGAGATATCCTGTGCTAGTATACACTGACCTTGCCCAGGGAGCTTAAGGTTGATTCACTACCACAAAATAAAGGCAAGATTAGTGTTCAACCAGCTCACTCGTGGATTAGTTGGTTGCGCACTATGTTCTGCCTCACAACGCTCAGGGTTGTTCGTTTTGAATCCCTAACCGACAGCATGAGTGAAGATTTGCTCAATGATCTCCGTGTGGACTAAAATAAAAAAACCCTAGACATACATGTGCTGGGATGGCAGCATCTATTGCTTTCTGTTTTTAAGATGATCCCTACAATATTATTTAGAGGCCTATGTCTGTTCTCTAAAAACCTGTTAAAGTTAGCACCTTATGTGGAATGTCAAAAAGATGGTATTTAGCATATACTCGGGCTCCTGGAACTAATGATTGATATGGGTTTTGTCGGATAAATGCTTGGTTTGCACTCCACCTCCTTGTTGTGGGAAAGTTTGTCCAAACCATGAGAAAGAGTTAGCGAGAGAAAGAAAAGGATTAAAAAAATATATATAAATAAATACAATAAAGGCATGGAGTCCCCCCCCCACGGAAATCCCTAATAACCAGACGCCTTAACTGAGCATGCATGATAACCGGCCATGCCTTGCACAAGATTAATTTCTCTTTGATTGAATTGTTGCTTGGTTGCACACAAGTCTGTGCATTTCAGAATGTGTCTTTGTTGTATGGCAATTTTTCACTGTGTTGTATCTGTAGAGTTTACCAATGATTATTATTGGCGTTAGTTCGCAGTTTTGTGTTGTTTGCATTGCGATTTTCTGATTGTGAGTCTATACTGTGATAAATCGCGCTACAAAATGGCTGAAAAAGTTAGACGGAGAAACTAAATTTTGAAATTGCTGCTGCAGCAAATCGCTTACGTTAAGACACACACATCCACATTCATTAGATCAGATAATCAGGTACATATTTAAATTCCCGCAGAAATCGCACTGAAACCATCGATTGCTACCCTGAGTGATGTCGTAACCTTGGTCATATGCGCGTTTTGCATAGGCATGCGACTAATGCAAATCATGATGCCAAGTCGGCACCCTAGTTGTCTTGCAATTAGAGCAGGACGCGTATGGGTGCATTTCCCAACACTGATTTCGTAAATAGTAAAGTTTTAGTACATGTACGTACTTTTGTGATGATTTGCATAGATATCTGTGGTCAGATGTCCTTTCAAATCGTAAGAACGAATAATCAGCGTCATCTCACGTGTTACATCACAAAATTTCTAAAATCAGCTTTGATTCAGCAGCGTTACCTATAAATGCTACACCACCTCCCCCTCACATCCCCCTCTCTGTTGGGGTCCCTCAAGGCTCTGTCCTCAGCCCCTTTTATCTTCTCCATCTACCACCTCCTCCTTATGGCCAACTCATACACTCTCATGGCTTGCAACCTACGCACCGCTTTATGCGGACGACCACACAAAATCTACGCTCTTCAACCCCCCCTACCTCACCCCCTCGCAGAGTATCCGCACCAAATCCACACACCTACTCGCGAGCGACATAGCAGATTGGATTGCTCGCTGCCAGCTTCGCTTTAACTTGAAACCTCTTCTCCCAAAAAACCGATTGTTTCTTGTCTTCCCCCCAGTCCGGACCACGCCCCCCCCCCCATTGACTTCTCCGTCACAGTCCAACAATGCCACCAACATCAAACCTGCCCCGAGGCCAGAGTACTTGGTGTCATTACTGTGAACTCCAACCTACTCCTCCTTCCAGCCCCAAGTCCAATCTTTTAACAAACTCGTGCAGACTCCACCGTCCAGCAACGTGCGCCAACAATACGCACGTTCTCCAACCCCGAGAAACCACTAAACAGCTCATCCCACTCCCTCATTATATTCACGACTCGGACTACTAGCAACCCCTGCTCACTGGCCTCCTTGCCCTCGCCACTGAAGCTATGCCTGACCGCGTTCGCAGGTCCAATCCTCGCAATACGGCTGCCAGGATCTGCATTCAACCTTTGGCTAAACCTGCACCAATCTCTGCCACCACCCCTCTGGTCCAATCCCTCCACTGGCTTCCGAGTTGCGCAATGGATCAATTTCAAAATCCTAACACTGATGTACAAAAGCTGTCCACCATACTGCCCAGCCCCGTACAACATTCACTGACCTAAGTATCCAAGTCATCCACCCACCATGCACACTCTGACTCCTAACAAGACCTCGGTCTCGCTTATACTTCGCCTGGTCTCCTCCTCCCAATGCATCCGCCTTCCAGGACTTCCTCCAGGTGTTCACCCATCCTCTGGAACTCCCATTGCCCCCAGACCCATCAGGATTATCACCCTTACTCGTCCTATCGCTCTTATGGCGCACCACTGAGAAACCCTTCTTCAGGGAAGCCTAACCCACCCCCTAGCCTAACCTGTCCGACCTCTCACCACTCCTTGGCCTACCACGCCATCCACCACACGTCGCTATCTACCTCCTGTAACCACTATCCCCCCCCACAGAGATTATAAGACTCGTAAAAATGCAGGGCACCTCGATCCCCACTAGGACTGTTTGTACCTTGATATTGGTATTGTAGTCTGTCCCACATGTTCTCATCCCCTTTTGTATATGTACAGCGCTGAGCGAACGCAGTTGGCGCTTTAGTAAATACGTGTCATCTGTAATAATAATAATAATTAGACCGTAAAAGAAAAAACAACAGTTGTAAGGCCACTTTTTATGTTTGATTATCCTGAGTGGTACTTTTGTCAAATTTATGGAAAATGCGCGCATACTAGACAAAACTGAGATTACAGAGGACATTTTCCCCAAGTATGTGCATGCGTGAGATGTGGGTCATGTGACTGCCTTAACTTCCGCGAATAATCTGGAGTGAATTGTGGCGCCATAGGGCCCAAGATAAATATTGCCAATAAGGGTTCCCTATTCACATCCCTGTTCAATGTTTCTGTTGTATGCTGCACAGGTAACACTTCACTGTGGCTTTCTTTCTGACCTGATTTGTGTGGGCCTGTATAGCCAAGGGTAGAACGTCAAAGGTGGTGAGGTGAGAAAGAGGAGGCAGGTGCAAAACGACATTTCTTCTGACCAAATGAATAGACAGTAGAGTGTGATGTGACTCATAACCTTATAAAAAGGAGATCGCAGTAGAGCGGCCTGATTTTTATCCTGTGAACAGGCCTACCATTATTTCCTGCATTGTGCCCTTGTCTGTGGTGGTTTGGGGAGGAAGAGATATTGTTAGTGAATGCCCGCATGCATCACTTCACGCTGTAGGCTTGGAAAGTGGCTGGAAATGTGCTGTGCATGTTCTTTTTTACTTCTAAGGTGTGTTTGTGGTGTGATGTGTTTATCTTTGCTCTATTGTAATCGCTAACAGTGGTCGACCATTGCTCCTGCTCTTCCAAGTTTGCTCGTTAAGTTAGAATTGTAAGATGCAGATTGGTTTTTCAGACAAACAGTGGTGAGAAATGTATATGTGGGTGGATTTGGGGAAGGTGTTTCTATTTTGGCAACGCAGATGTATTCAGTTTCTATTGATTTTTCGGATCTGCACGCCTGTTTTGTGAATAAGCCCAAAGTGAAACAAATCTTAACCGTTTGTTGTCCTGCTGTACACCTGTGAAAGCTCCACAGTGTCGATTAAGAAGTAGTACATCTTTTAGATTGCTAAGAACTCTACCTCTATAAAGCGAGGAATGGCAGTTCTATTTTTAGCAACAAGCAGAATCCTTTCTTTTTTTTTTTTTTTTCAGCACTCAAGATTCTGAATTGAGGTGCGCTTTTTGTTGCTTGTTCCTCGCAAAATAAGATGTGGAATTTGTATTTGTGCATCAATAAAACACTTTGTACTAAGCTATTATTATTTGGGGGAAGGAATTTTAATGTGTCTAAGTTGAAGTGTTGCACAGTGCGCTAAATGGTTATCAGGCACTTACCACCTGGCAAGGACCTAGTACTAAGGTCGTTCTAATCCCAGCCAAGGCACCTCGTGCCTGGAGTTTGCATTTCTTCCTCCCTGTGCCTGTGATTTCTCTCGCGGGTAACCTTACTTCGCTGGTTCCCTAACGCTACTGACTCTAGAAGACATGCGGTGGAAGATAATTGATCCTGTCCACAAAATTAAGGGGGTTGTGGGGGCACTAGAAAATGTCCAGATGAATGATATGTTAGCGGCCCACTAGCTTAGTACGCCCCTTGAGGGGTTAGGGGACTGATGTGAATTTACCACATCTTATATGACGATAAATGGCAGCATGCGTTAAATTGACAGCGCCTATATTAAGTATCTGACGAAATGTAACTAGCACACCCCCTCTAACCACTTATTATTTGCGCTAGCCTAGTATTACATAATGCCCAAATCTTCCTTGTTGAGAGTGGCACAGTTGCGCAAGTATGACCGAAAGAGTAAGCAAACCAAAAAAAGCCCCGATGTGCGACACTGACGCAAGACACAAGTGTTATGTAAACAATGAGATATAGTCCGTGATGCGAATGTGCAGCCTAGACTATTCGTTTTTCGTACACTATCCTGTCTGTAAGCAGTAATAAATTTGGTGCCCCCCACATTTATGTTGAACTTTGGGCCGTTTGCTGGCAAATATATAAATTCTCCCAATGTCAGTATACAAATATGTGCGATTGGACTGGGAGTGGAAGTTAGGCGAGTTTAGTGGGTAATTTGCAAGGTCTATTATCAAGTTTTGTGTAGATTGTTCTCTTTGTGGAATTCCAGACCACAATCTGAGACATGTGGTCGCAAGATCGCTGTTCTCCAGAACACGAGGAGTCTTGAAACCTCATTTGCTGTGGTAACATTACTCTCATAATTGTTTGTAATTTATCAGGTTGTGAACAACATGTCCAGATTCTATAGATCCATTGACTTCTCAAGCTCCACGGTTACATAAGCAGAGTGTTCAAGGATCTTTCCTATTACTTTACAGGTGGCACAGACACAAAAGCCATACACCTCAGGGTGCTATTGGTTAGATATCTATGGTGGCCTGAATCCCGTGCAGCATACCTGAAAGCCACCCACCGTCCAGACAGAAAATATCCAACATAATATTTAAGGTAAGAAAATCTACACTGCAAGAAACATATAATAAATGGACCTCCGAAAGATGCCAACCCTATATTCCTGTGAAATCTAAATGATATAATAAAACTGAGTACTGCGTTCATAAATGAAAGCTGTGTGTGTAATTGATGGTGTAATTGAGGTTCTTGAGGGCTCATGGGCTGCTGGCCTGTAAAGTGGGAATTCAGTGGTTTGTTTTTGGGATAGGCTTTTCGCCCGGATTTGGCTGTATGGTCGAAACCTATGTTGTACGTACTATGGAAATTGCTGCCAGGTCAATAAGTGTTTGTTTCGATACGATATGTACTGGACATATGGGTGCAGGTGTGTACAGGCCCTGAACACAGGCGACAGGTGAGCATATTTCAGGGCGCCACCTTCCCCCCCCGCCTTGCGACACACCTGTCATACTTAAAAACCTGTGTCCCATACAGCTGCTGTGTCCGAGTCCCATAGTGTGAACAGGTGGCTCTAGCCACATATAGAACAACCCAACTCGCATTCACTGGCCTGGTGAACAGCCAGAGGGGACCTGTGTGATAGTAGGGGCTTTTTTTTTACGCATTTTAATGTATTTGTCCGCTCTCATGCTCTGTTAATTGCAATGGGCTGCCTAATTGTGTGGAACCATGCAAAAATGACTGGCAGGCATATTATTATGAAAAGTGTGTATTGCGCCTAAACCTGCGGGCACGCGTCTGCAGTGAAGGGCATAGCTGCATTTCTGTTGCATGTCTGGAAAATTGAGTGTTCTTGAGATGCGTTTCTTTCCTGCACCACCAATGGTGATCGTGAACAGATCCTACAGGGCCAAGGTTCAGACTACAGAAACAGTCTAGATGTGTTCCTGATGCGTTTTTGCATGCCCTTTTGGCATGCATGTTTAGTGTGTTCCAGTACATTTCAGATGCTGCGTTTTGGACATCGTTGCATTTGCATTTTTTGTTATCCCTTCCAGTTAGTTTTAGTACAGTTCAAGGACGGTTTCAATGTGTTTCCAGTACAGTTCTGTGCAGAAACAATACAGCGTGGTCAACTTTGTTTACAGCACCTGAAATGCACTGAAAATGCAAGCGCTGATGTGAACTATGACATTGACAACCATATAAACCTTCTTTCTGTGCGTTTGTGATGCCGAAAAAGCAACTGAAACACATGTAGTGTGAACTGGCCCTAAAGATTATTAGAAGGTAAGGGAACGGGACCAACCAGGGATTGTGAATTCAATCAGACTAGTGGTGATATACAATCAGCAATCGTATAATAATGTGAGATCTGAGCTGTAGCTGATAGAAAATGAGACACATTCACTTGATCAGTAAATAGTTAAAAAGAGTGGGGCAGTGATCCATAGATTTGCATATGGGACAGGTGATGATGGGGTGGGGGAGGGGGGGTCAAGTTGTATAAGGAGACAGATTTAAAAGAAGAGAAAAAAGTTACAATGAAATATACCAGCATGAAGCTTGCACATTTCCTAATTGGCAGAAGAACAGGGACGCAGGTAACATTCATCCACTTTCTAGTCATTGTCTAGTCCAATGAACCTAACAGCATGTCTTTTGAAGTGTTGGCAGAAACACATCCATACAGGGAAAGCATGCAAACTGGGATGCAGCCCATGACTGGGATTAGAACCCAATGACCCAAGTGCTGTGAAGTTCTGAGCTCTAACCACTAAACCCACTGTGTGGAGACACAGTTTGAGCTACAATGTAGAATAGTTTTACATTGTTCTTTAAAAATGATAAAGCGAGCGCTGGTTAAAAATTATATAGACTACTAAAATGTATTACACAAGATAAATATAACCACGAACAGTAGTGCATGAACTCGTGAAAGGTCATCCACCCTTGTGACAGTGTACATACACTATAAAGCACCTTATCTGGCTCCTGTGGCTGAGCCACTTCCTCCCCAGGATCATTTGGGCACCTACCCTGATAGATGGATGGATTAGCGGAGCTGGATGACTAACCCATGGCTGCCAGCATACCGCTGCACCCCCAGATGTGTGATGTGTGTTACCCATGCGAATTAATACTATTTGTTCTGGTGAGTGTAGACCAGTCCCAAGGGTGGTTTATCTTTCACGAGTTCATGCACTAACTGTCCGAACACGGAGAAACCACACGTGCCATTCATAGGGCACAGCCTTTTCTGAGTGGCCGGAAAGAAATCAGTCATTTTCAGGTGCGGAGGCAAATCTTTGCGACATCAGGGCATACCCGCTGAGCGGGAGCGGGTACTGAAGGCACCAGCAGGTAGAAAAAGAGGAGTCTGTAAATGTACCCCTGAATGTCAAATTCCCTTGCTTGCCAAGTTGGGGCTCCTTCAGCTTGTGGCCATACATATATGGCAGTTGCCATGCCCCCTGGAGCCTATGCAATTTTAAAGCGTTGCAAAGTTTAGTGTTTTTTGTGCATTAAAATGAAAGTGTATTTTTTCCAAACTATTTTTGTTTGAAAAACAACAGCACAAATACCGGTACAGTGACAAAAATATACAAACACCTATCATTTTATTATCTAGGGAAGGGGGGTGGGCAAACTTTTTGACTTGGAGGGCAGCAATGGGTTCATATATTGGACCCGGGGGTCCGGACCAAGAGTAGATGAATGATGTGTATGTGTCATCCATAGTAAGTATAGTAATATTCCCCCATAGTAAGCATAGTAATTCATCCCCCAAATGTATAATAATTTCATCCCCCAATAGTAATTCGTCCCCCCATAGTAATTCGTCCCCCATTATAGTATTTCGTCCCCCATATAGTAATGCATCCCCCATAGTAATTCATGCCCCCCATAGTAATTCAAACCCCCATAGTAATTCATCCACCATATAGTAAATTCATCCCCCATATAGTAGTAAGTTTTGCCCATTGCTGATCTAGGGCTTCTGCTTAAATATATAATGTTCGGGGGGGTTTTAGTAGTTTTCTAGCAAAAAAAAAAGTTTTTTTACACAACCATGTAAAAAAGAGTAAATAAAATTCACCAGCAGTGTAATAAAAATAAAAACAAACGCAGTGTTGCAAACTAATTATCAAATAAAGAAAGTGTCCAAAAAATGTGAAATTCAAATAACAGTTCATAGATAACATTTCTGTTTCAATCTTTTTATTGAGTTTTCAAAACATAGTTGTAGTGACTTTTTGGGGGACTATTCATTAAAAATATGATTTCCAAAATTAATGAAACCCGAGCTGTCTGAGGGGTTAACCTTTCTTGGTTAGAATTCAAGTGACCTTCTAGTGAATCACACACACAATGAGTGGAAGAGACTTGTTCCAGACACAATATACTATTGAAATGCCTACAGGTGATCAAACAAAGTCCCCGAGAAAGATAATGGTGGGATCTGATGTTGGTTACTCTAAGACCTGGCAAAAGTATGTTTTCTAAAACAATTGCCATTGTCTGTGGAAACTAGGAGATTTCACCTGCAAGAAAATAATTAAATAAAATCAAACACTACTATGTGGACTCCAAACAGTGAGTCATCACACCTAAACCAAAAGAACAATGATGAGACAGAAACCTAACTGGCTGAAGGTTCACCCAAAACCTTGGAGAGTGTGATGAACAAACAAAACTTCTCGAACTGTCACAATATACAATTATATCCACTAAGGTTACAAGTAGAGATGAGCGAATCGAACATGACGAAGTGGAAAATTCGTTCCGAAGATTTGGAAAAATTCGATTCGCGGACGAATCCGAAGATTAGCAAACTTCGGATGCAGGAATCGAATTTTCCAAAAATGGCGGCGACATGTGTGGCGACAGGAGAAAATGGACAGAGAAGATGGGGCGGGGATCTCTGGGAAGGCGCGCTAGACAAGGCGCGCTGACCCATAATGCATTCATGAGTCATGAATCATGACATGTGAACGCATTAGCCAATCAGCAAGCCAGCCAGCACTGTGTAATGGTGGAGCTATAAATCGCGGCCATCTTAGAATTCTCCATTAGCCTGGACGGTCATTCAAGAGAGACAGACCCTGTGTGTATTAAGGGACAGAGTTTAGGGCCACAGAGACTTTAGGGCCACAGAATTGTTACTCAGGGACACAGAATCGTTACTCAGGGACACAGAATCGTTACTTCAGGACACAGAGTCGTACTCGGGGACACAGAAGTCGTTACTCAGGGACACAGAATCGTTACTCGGGGACACAGAATCGTTACTCGGGGACACAGAATCGTTATCTGGGGACACAGAATCGTTACTCGGGGACCACAGAATCGTTACTCAGGGACACAGAATCGTTTACTTAGGGACCATTAACTATCAAAGAATCGAAAAATTTAAAGTGACATACACCATTTTTTTTTTTCTTGGTGGCTGTCGTGCACAGTTGGTTGGTGCTGTGTTTGTTATTTTTTTTGCAAGGCAGTTTTGCCGATTGTGCAAATAAACTGACTTTTCTGCTTCACAACCACTAAAGTATGTTCAAAGAGGGTAAATCCATTTACACACGCCTGCTTGCGCGTAATACTTTTATATATGGTGTTATGTAGTGCATTCCAGTGACACAAACATCCAGTTACCATCAAACGGCAAAGCTGCAATTTGACCGATTGTGTACACAATAAAACTGAATTTCCTGGCTTCACAAACCCACTATTCTAGCGTTCACAACAAAGAGTGTAGATCCCATGTACAAACGCCGGGTGGCAGGTTAAATAAATTTTTGGGTTGATTAGTGTCATTCCAGTGACCTAAACGTCGGCAGTTTTTCCAGCCAACGGCAAGCTGCAATTGACCGGACGTTGTGCTAATTAAACTGACTATCTTTCTGCTTCACAACCACTATTGTACGTTCAAAGAGTTAGATCCATTTTACACGCACGGGTGGGCGGTAATATTTTTTGGGTGATTAGTGCATT
>CATNWA010005054.1:0-20979 GCA_951230385.1 Staurois parvus | reverse complement strand
CGGGGGGGTGGGGGTGGAGGTCGGGGGTTGTGAGGGAGGGGGGTCGGGGTTGGGAGGGGGGGGGAGGGGAGGGGGAGGGTGGGCTGGGGGTGCGGGGTGATGGGGGGGCGATTGGCGGGGGGAGCGGCGGGCGAAGGGTGGGGGGGGAGCGTAGGTGGGTGGGGGTCTGGTGGGGGTGGGGAGGGAGGGGGAAGTGGGTTTTGAGGTTATCTGAGATAGTTTCTTTTTTTAGGGGGAGAGTCTGACCCCACCTGGGTACGGTGGTGAGGCCGGGGGTGTGATTTTTTGAGGTCGTGAAAAAGGGGCGTTTTTTTTTGGGGTGGTAAGAGTGCCCCCAGGGGTGGGTGAGGATGGGGGAGTGATTTTTGAGGTTGAATCTGTTTTTTGTTTTTTTTTTTTGGGGTGGGAGAGCTGACCCCGGGGTGGTGAGGCCGGGGGGTGAGGTTTTGAGGCGGGTCTGAAAAAGTTTTTTTTGGGGTGGGGGGGAGAGGTGCCCCGGGGTGGTGATGGGGCTAAGGGTGGGGGGGGTCGGGAAAAAGGGTTTTTTTTTTGGGTGGGAGAGGGGTGCCCCGGGGGGGGAGGGGGAGGGGGAGTGATTTTGAGGTTATCTGAGATAGTTTTTTTTTAGGGTGGGGATCTGGGGGGGAGGCCGGGGGTGTGATTTTTGAGGTCGTTCTGAAAAAGGTTTTTTTTTTGGGGTGGAGAGGCTGGGGGGGTGGTGAGGGGATGGGGGATCACGATTTTTGAGGTGGGGGGATCTGATAAGTTTTTTTTTTAGGGTGGGAGAGGTTGAACCCGGGGTGGGAGGAGGGGGGTATGTGATTTTTGAGGTCGGGGCTGAAAAAGGTTTTTTTTCTAGGGGGGGGGGGGAGGTGCCCCGGGGGGGTGAGGGGGGGGGGTGTTTTTTGAGGTCGTCTGAAAAGTTTTTTTTTAGGGGGGGAGAGGTTGCCCCGGGGGGGGATGGGGGGAGGTGAGTGATTTTTGAGGTTATCTGAGATGGGGTTTTTTTTAGGGTGGGAGAGCTGACCCCGGGTGGGAGGCCGGGGGGGGGTGATTTCTAACGTCTCAAAAAGGTTTTTTTTTTGGGGGTGGGGGAGGTGTCCCCGGGGGGTGGTGATGGGGGGGGAGTGATTTTTGAGGTTTTCTGAGATAGTTTTTTTTTTTTTAGGGTGGAGAGCTGACCCCGGGGTGGTGAGGGGGGGGGGTGTGATTTTTGAGGTCATCTGAAAAAGGTTTTTTTTGGGGTGGGAGAGGTTCCCCGGTGGGGGGGGTTGAGGGAGGGGGGGAGTGATTTTTGAGGTCGTCTGAAAAAGGTTTTTTTTTAGGGGGGAGAGGGGACCCCGGGTGGTGAGGCCGGGGGGTGTGATTTTTGAGGTCAACTGAAAAAGGTTTTTTTAGGGGTGGGAGAGGTTCCCCGGGGGGGTGAGGAGGGGGAGTGATTTTTGAGGTCGTCTGAAAAAGGTTTTTTTTTAGGGTGGGAGAGCTGACCCCGGGGTGGTGAGGCCGGGGTGTGATTTTTGAGGTCAATCTGAAAAAGGGTTTTTTTGGGGTGGGAGAGGTTTCCCCGGGGTGGTGAGGGGGGGGTTTGATTTTTGAGGTCGTCTTGGAAAAGGTTTTTTTTTGGGTGGGAGAGGTGCCACGGGGGGGGTGAGGGGGGGGAGTGATTTTTGAGGTTTTATCTGGGATAGTTTTTTTTTTTAGGGTGGGGGAGAGCTGACCCCGGGGTGTGGTGAGGCGGGGGGGGTGTGATTTTTAAGGTCATCTGAAAAAGGTTTTTTTTTGGGGTGGAGAGAGGTTCCCCGGGGTGGTGGGGGGTGAGGAGGGGGGGAGTGATTTTTGAGGTTATCTGAGATAGGGGGGAGGTTAAGGTGGGAGAGCTGACCCCGGGGGGTGAGGCCGGGGGTGTGAGTTTTGAGTTCGTCTGAAAAAGGTTTTTTTTGGGTGGGAGAGCTTACCCCGGGGTGGTGAGGCCGGGGTGTGATTTTGAGGTCGTCTGAAAAAAGGTTTTTTTTTTTTTGGGGTGGGAGGAGGTGTGCCCCGGGTGTGGTGAGGATGGGGGGGGTGTTTTTTGAGGTTATCTGAAATAGGGTTTTAGGGTGGGAGAGCTGACCCCGGGGTGGTGAGGAGGCCGGGGGGTGATTTTTTTGAGGTCGTCTGAAAAAGGTTTTTTTTAGGGTGGGAGAGCTGACCCCGGGGTGGTGGTGAGGAGGGGGGAGTGATGATTTTTGAGGTTATCTGAGATAGTTTTTTTTTTAGGGGATGGGAGAGCTGACCCCGGGGTGGTGGTGGGGTCCGGGGGTGTGATTTTTGAGGTCGTCTGAAAAAGGTTTTTTTTTGGGGTGGGAGAGGTGCCCCCGGGGTGTGGTGAGGAGGGGGGAGTGATTTTTGAGGTCGTCTGAAAAGTTTTTTTTTTTTGGGGTGGGAGAGGTTCCCCCGGGGTTGGTGAGGAGGGGGGAGTGATTTTTGAGGTTTTCTGAGTTAGTTTTTTTTTTGGGTGGGAGAGCTGACCCCGGGGTGGTGAGGCCGGGGGTGTGATTTTTGAGGTCGTCTGAAAAAGGTTTTTTTTTTAGGGGTGGGAGAGGTTCCCCGGGTGTGGTGAGGAGGGGGGGGAGTGAGTGATTTTTGAGGTTTTCTGAGTTAGTTTTTTTTTTAGGGTGGGAGAGCTGACCCCGGGGTGGTGAGGCCGGGGGGTGTGATTTTTGAGGTTGTCTAAAAAGGGGTTTTTTTTGGGGTGGGAGAGGTGCCTCGGGGGTGGTGAGGAGGGGGGGGAGTGATTTTTGAGGTTATCTGAGATAGTTTTTTTTTTTTAGGGTGGGAGAGCTGACCCCGGGGTGGTGAGGGCCGGGGGTTTGATTTTTGAGGTCGCATGAAAAATGTTTTTTTTTGGGGTGGGAGAGGTGCCCCGGGGTTGGTGAGGAGGGGGGAGTGATTTTTGAGGTCGTCTGAAAAAGGTTTTTTTTTGGGGTGGGAGAGGTTCCCCGGGGGTTGGTGGTGAGGAGGTGGGGAGTGATTTTTGAGGTTATCTGAGATAGTTTTTTTTTTTTTAGGGTGGGGAGAGCTGACCCCGGGGTGGTGAGGCCGGGGGGGTGATTTTTTAGGTCGTCTGAAAAAGGTTTTTTTTTGGGATGGGAGGTGTGCCCCGAGTGTGGTGAGGATGGGGGGGTGATTTTTGAGGTTATCTGAGATAGTTTTTTTTTTTTTAGGTGGGAGAGCTGACCCCGGGGTGGTGAGGCCGGGGGGGGGTGTGATTTTTGAGGTCGTCTGAAAAAGGTTTTTTCTCGGGGTGGGAGCGGTGCCCCGGGGCTGGGGAGGCCGAAGGAGTGATTTTTGAGGTTATCTAAGATAGTTTTTTTTTTAGGGTGGGAGAGCTGACCCCGGGGTGTTGAGGCCGGGGGTGTGATTTTTGAGGTCGTCTGAAAAAGGTTTTTTTTGGGGTGGGAGAGGTTCCCCGGGGGTGGTGAGGATGGGGGAATGATTTTTCAGGTTATCTGAGATAGTTTTTTTTTAGGGTGGGAGAGCTGACCCCGGGGTGGTGAGGCCGGGGGTGTGATTTTTGAGGTCGCCTGAAAAAGGTTTTTTTTTGGGGTGGGAGAGGTGTCCCGGGGGTGGTGAGGAGGGGGGATTGATTTTTGAGGTTATCTGAGATAGTTTTTTTTTTAGGGTGGGAGAGCTTACCCCGGGTGGTGAGGAGGGGGGAGTGATTTTTGAGGTTATGTGAGATAGTTTTTTTTTTAGGGTGGGAGAGCTTACCCCGGGGTGGTGAGGCCGGGGGAGTGATTTTTGAGGTCGTCTGAAAGAGTTTTTTTTTGGGGTGGGAGAGGTGCCCCAGGGGTGGTGAGGCCGGGGGTGTGAATTTTGAGGTCGTCTTAGATAGTTTTTTTTTGGGGTGGAAGAGGTGCCCCGTGGGGTGGTGAGGAGGGGGGAGTGATTTTTTAGGTTATCTCAGATAGTTTTTTTTTAAGGTGGGAGAGCTGACCCCGGGTGGTGGTGAGGCCGGGGGTGTGTGATTTTTGAGGTCGCCTGAAAAAGTTTTTTTTTTTTGGGGTGGGAGAGGTGCCCCGGGGGTGGTGAGGAGGGGGGAGTGATTTTTGAGGTTATCTGAGATAGTTTTTTTTTTTAGGGTGGGAGAGGTGCCCCAGGGGGGGTGAGGCCGGGGGTGATATTTTTGAGGTCGTCTTAGATAGTTTTTTTTTAGGGTGGGAGAGGTGCCCCGGGGGGTGGTGAGGAGGGGGGAGTGATTTTTTTGAGGTTAACTGAGATAGTTTTTTTTTTAGGGTGTGGAGAGAGCTGACCCCGGGGTGGTGAGGCCGGTGTAGTGATTTTTGAGGTCACTTGAAAAAAAAAGGGTTTTTTTTTTTGGGGTGGGAGAGGTGCCCCAGCGGTGGTGAGGATGGGGGTGTGATTTTTGAGGTTATCTGAGATATTTTTTTTTTTTTTAGGGTGGGAGAGCTGACCTCGGGGTGGTGTGGCCGGGGGGGGGTGTGATTTTTGAGGTCGTCTGAAAAAGTTTTTTTTTTGGGGTGGGAGAGGTGCCCCAGGGGTGGTGAGGCCGGGGGTGTGATTTTTGAGGTCATCTTAGATAGTTTTTTTTTGGGGTGGGAGAGGTTCCCCCAAGTTGGTGAGGCCGGGGGGGGGTGATTTTTGAGGTCGTCTGAGAAAGGTTTTTTTTTTTGGGTGGGAGAGGTTCCCCGGTGGTGGTGAGGAGGGGGGAGTGATTTTTAAGGTTTTCTGAGATAGTTTTTTTTTTTAGGGTGGGAGAGCTGTCCCCGGGGGGGGGTGTGATTTTTGAGGTCGTCTGAAAAAGGATTTTTTTTTGGGGTGGGAGTGGTTCCCCGGAGTTGGTGAGGAGGGGGGAGTGATTTTTGAGGTTATCTGGGATATTTTTTTTTTAGGGTGGGAGAGCTGACCCCGGGGTGGTGAGGCCGGGGGTGTGATTTTTGAGGTCGTCTGAAAAAGGTATTTTTTGGTGTGGTAGATGTGCCCCGGTGGTGGTGAGGAGGGGGGAGTGATTTTTGAGGTCGTCTGAAAAAGGTTTTTTTTTGGGGGTGGGAGAGGTTCCCCAGAGTTGGTGAGGAGGGGGGATTGAATTTTGAGTTTATCTGAGATAGTTTTTTTTTTTTGGGGTGGGAGAGCTGGTATTCTCTGCAGCTCTATTGCTGGGATTATTCTGATCTGTGCCAGTAGTAAGTAAGCTTTTATTTTTCATTTATTGCTGTATAAATACTTGCTGTGTGTTGGCTATAGGCAATACATGGTACACAATCCTTCCATGTCCACATCTTCATTATTCACTGGCATCCTCTGTGGGCTGTGGGTTCCGGCACAGTAATAAATGAGAGACGGATTTTCGGTGAATCTTCAAACAAAATCATTTTTTCTATTGTTTTTGCAAGTGGAAGTGTTAGGACATCTGTTGAGTTTCTATTGACATTTATCAAGGAAATTTCACTTAACCCACATAGGAAATGAGGAGAGTAAAGCAGGGTATATATGCGTATTGAAATTCCTCCTGTCCAGCAGGAACTGCCCATATCTCAGTACGTGTGTATCCCTCACTTGTGTGCATGCTGGGATTTGGGAAGTTGGTTTTTGGTTTTTTTTTTTTCCTTTTTTTTTTTTTTTTCCCATTCAACCAGCTGGTTGCTTGAAAAAAGACTGTGTATACCCAGCTAACGTTTATACTATATGAAGGGCAAGAAAAAAAATCACAGAGGTTCTAACACTTCCCCTTCTATGAATAAAGTGGTTTTATTTGCTGATGCGTACCTAGAGAGATTCCGTTCACTTCCTGTTCCTTTGAACTTGTAGAGGAGGAATCTCCCCTGCAGTGAGCACAGACAGAGAGCCTAACTGCATCCCACCTTCTTTGGAAAAAAGTTTTGGCAGGAATAACACTTTTTCCTAGTTTAAAATAGTTAAATAGTGAAAAAAAAGATTCTGGTAAATGCCTTTTAACCACTTCAAGTCCGGACACTTTTACCCCCTTCCTGTCCAGGCCAATTTTCAGCTTTCAGTGCTATCACACTTTGAATGACAATTGCGCGGTCATGCAACACTGTACCCATATGAATTTTTTAGCATTTTTTGAGACAAATAAAACTTTTTATTTTGGTGGTGTTTATTCACCACTGGGATTTTTATTTTTTTTGCTATATATGAAAAAGTCCAAAATTTTGAAAAAAATAAATAATCTTTCTCCATAAATCTTGGCCAAAATTTATTCAGTTTTCTTTTTAGTAAAAAAAAAAAATAACCAAAATTAGTTTATAACCAAAAATTATTATAAATTTTCAAAACTTTTTTTTACATTTTTCTTTTTTTTTTTTATATTTTTTTTTTTTTTTTTGTTTTTTTATCAACATACTGTAACCAGAGCAGTAAAAAAAAACATCTTCATCACCCTCCCAAGTAGTACAGTGTCACTATGGTACTACTGTACTACTTGTGGGGGGTGGTGAAGATTTTTTTTTTTTTTTTACACTGATTGCTTTTTTACCTATAAAGGCTGTAAAAGCAATAATTTCTACTTCTCTCTGGCTGCATTCTTGCAGCCATTGAGAAATACTGTGTGAGCTGTGATCGGTCACAGCTTGTCACATGGTACAAGGCTGTTGTGAATAGCCTTATGCTATGTGACCTCTGTGATCATTAACAGATTTCACACGTAGTAAGCAATGATGTCAGAAGTATACTCAGTGATCACATGATCGGCACCTCACACAGACGTCCCGTACAACTACCGCGGTGCTGTGCGCACACAAGCAGGGAGCGGGGAGGACGTTTATAATCGGCCACCCCACCCCTGCACTGCTCCCATCTGGCCGTTTATATACATGGGCCGCACGGGAAGTGATTAATTACCTTCCTTGTTCCTGTCCACCTCCCATATCCACACCAGTGAAAATCCCAGTACTTCCAGGTATAAAAAACACATGGCTATACCCCCTGCCTTCCCACAATGCATTATTTGCTATCATGAGCGAGTCACCATTCTCAAATCCTGTTACATGGAGGCAATCCTGGCAGACCTGGATTTGCATAGGGTCTGCAGTGCAAAACACAACGGCAAACTGGATCAGAGAGCCATCCTCTGTGTGACCTCCTGTAGGTGGTGGTAGGAAGGAGGTGCAGAGTGGCCATGGTTCTAGAATGACAGGCAAACTTCCCTGAAGGTGGTGGGTTGGCAGGGAGATACTAGAGAGAATATAGAGGGTGTATGGGGCATGGAGGGAGATGCTAGAGAGTATATAGAGGGTGTAGGTGGCACGAAGGGAGATACTAGAGGGGCTATAATCTGTAGGTGGCAGGCAGGGAGACTCTAAAGGGGCTATAGACTGTATGAAGGTTGCAGGGGAGATGCTAGAGGTACTGCAATGGTAAAATATTTACTGGGTATATCTGTCAAAAGACACAGGTAACGTTTGCCTTTTAACTCTTATTTTATTTGATAAAAAGTGTGATATTTCCAGTAACTGGAGTTGAAAACCCTGTAGTGCAGTCCATGGTTGAAGGTAGAACTGCCTCTTCTGCCTGTCCTTGGATTTTAATTTGAAATACCAGAAGCAAAGCCTCTGGAGGTGTTTTCTACATCCTGGGATGTCTGGGGACATTTGACTTTTATCTAATCCCTCCAATGAATAACACATCTCTCGCTGTAAAGTTGTATTTATTTTATTATCTATTATTGCTTACTTTTTAAGGATCCTGTATGTCACCATATTTGTGAATTTTGCTTTTGCCTTTTTTGAGAAGCCCTCATCTCTAACTGTAACATCAGACGTGCGTTACCGCAAAGCAGCCTGGGAGCCACCCTGAAGACTGAAGGAAAATGTGGAATTTGTGAGTTTTCTTATATTTATTACTGACCTTTCTGTACAGGTAATAACCATTACTGTCCGGCTGACCTAGAATTTATACGTATTTTACACCAAAAACAGGCTATTAAGGCCGGTTCTCACATGCCCACATCTGAATCACGCAGGAGCGTGCTGTACTTTCCTTTGCAATTAAACCTAGATGCAAAACACACAGCTTTTGCAATCTGCAGCGGGTGTCAATAGAAATTTAATGACATCCCAAGTGTCGGTCGCAAATGCAGTGCGTTTGCCCGCACCAGATTGCATGGTACTTTTGTACCATGTGATCTGGTTACAGTGGGGCTTATTTATTAAAGCTGGGGAGTGCAAAATCAGGCTGACTTCTGCATAGAAACCAGTCTGCTTCCAGGTTTTTAGTGGGCGCGCACAGTTGTAGCATGGGTGCTACAAGGTTCAATCTACGTGCATGTGCAGTGTTCGTCTCATTTTCTAGTTGCAGCAGCTGAGTTCAGGCATTAAAGTACTTCTAAATCCTCAAGGGTTTTTAACTTAATGGATTGTATGCATTAAAGCGGAGTTCCACTCACCCTGTCCAAAAATAAGTCAGCAGCTACAAAGACTATAGCTGCTGACTTTTAAAAAACAGCCATTTACCTGTCCCTCGGTCCCACAGTGTGTGTCCTCCGCAGCCCATTTCACCAGCCGTCCTGTGTTCCAGGTGCCAGCATCTTCAGTGTGGGCACCCAGCTGTGATAGCCTGCGGTTTCACAGAAGGGTACCCTCTGCACATGCGCGAGTAGCACTGCGCTTCATGAATGGTCCTGTAATCTTCTGGGACCTGTCATGTGTCCCAAAAGACTACAGGGAGGGAGGACACCTTCCGCTTCCGATCGCCTAGAAGTGGGAACTGGTACCTGTGAAATTCGGGTACCGCCCCCCCCCCCCAAAGGTGCCAATCCTTAATGGGGAGCAGTCTTTTGGGTGGAGCTCCGCTTTAAGGTAAAAAACCTTTTGTGTAACAGACTATCACCTTCCCTTATACTTACTTGATCCCCGTCATGATCCAGCATTGTGCATAAGAGCTGCGGCTCTCCTTTCTTTGTCCCTCTTCACTGGGCAGATTGGTAGCAGCTGTGAAAAAGCTGAAGTTAAAGAGAGGATGGCTTCTACAAATGGATAATGATCCTAAACACACCTCGAAATCCACGGGGGATTACATCAAGAGGCGTAAACTGAAGGTTTTGCCATGGCCTTCACAATCTCCTGACCTCAACATAATTGAAAATCTATGGATAGACCTTAAAAGAGCAGTGCGTGACAGACAGCCCAGAAATCTCAAAGAACTGGAAGACTTTTGTAATGAAGAATGGGCAAAGATACCTCAAACAAGAATTGAAAGACTCTTGGCTGGCTACAAAAAGCGTTTACAAGCTGTGATACTTGCCAAAGGGGGCAGTACAAGATATTAACTCTGCAGGGTGCCCAAACTTTTGCAGACGCCATTTTTTTGTTTTTTCTGTTATTTTGAAAGTGTAAATGATAGAAATAAAATCTAACTTTTGTTGACATATTATAAGAATGTCTAATCTGTAATTTGATGCCTTTTGGAGATTTTTCCATCTTTCCTTGGCTTCTTTATGCACAATAATACAAATTTTTAGCTGGGGTGCCCAAACCTTCGATCCCCACTGTATATAGTGTGTGTGTGTATATGTATGTGTGATTTTGCATTTCCGGGTAGAGGACGTGCGCCCCTACCCTCGCCACTATTCGCAGCCTCGGCTGTCAATCACCGGGTCCCGATCAGTGATTACTTGCCAGCACCCATTGATTGTCGAGCATTACTGACTGGGGAGAGAACTGTATTGTATGTAAACAATACAGTTCTCTCCCCTGTCAGCTCCTGTACACTGCTTTGTATGGCTCTACATAGCAGAGCAATACAAAGCAGTGTGCTTACAGTGGAAAGCACACACACAGTTTACAGTGAAACAGCACACAGTTAACCCTTTGATTGCCCCAGATGTTAACCCCTTCCTGCCCAGTGTCATTAGGACAGTGTCAGTGCATTTATTAGTACTGATCACTGTATTGGTGTCACTGGGAATGTCCATGACATCACGTCAGTTCCCCCCAGTGTCAGAATGTCTCCCGCAGACCCTCTATAAGTTGCTGATCGCCGCCATCACTAGTAAGAAAAAAACAAATCTCAATGTATATATACCGCCATTTGTAAACGCTATAACTTTTATGTAAACCAATTAATTTGCACTTATTGGAATTTATTTTAGCAAAGACATTTTGGCCTAAACTTATGATGAAATTTGATTTTTTTTTCAAACATTTTTTTACTAGACATGTTTCATAGCAAAAAAGTTTTTTTCCTCCAAATTGTCTGTGTTTTTTTTTTTTTTTTTTTTTATAGCGCAAAAAATAAAAAACGCACAGGCGATCAAATACCACCGAAAGAAAGCTCTATTAATGGGGGAAAATGTAATTTGGGTGCAGCGTTGCATGACTGCGCAATTGTCAGTTACAGTAACCCAAAAAATAGCCTGGTCAGGAAGGGGGGTAAATCCTCTGGAGGGCAAGTGGTTATGGTTTGTGTGCAGAGAGGTAATGGACATACAAACTGCAGCAACATTTCATTTTTTTTATCTTGAAAGTTTTTTTTTTTTCTGTTTTGTTTTTTTGTCCTCCAGACAAACTGCTAAAGATGATTTGTATCTGTCGGGTGCAGAAGTTTATGCAGCCCTGCCAGACAGTGGAGTTAGGTTGTGTTGACATTCATGTACTACAACATAGCCATACAGCTTTGTCACCTCTCCACTGCAAGCCTGTGATTGGACAGAGGAAGGGCAACGGTAGGCCGATGAGTTCATCTCTTTGTTCTCGCCTTCTGTCAGCAAGATCCTTTGTCGGCACACTCCTGATTGGCCACTAATGCTACCCCTCACTTTCCCAGCCTGTGATCTACTGTACAGGGGTTTGCAGGAGGATGGTGCCAAGTAAAATGCCAGTACTTTTACTAGTATTTATAACATATTTTAATTACTTTTGATTATAACATAACTGCATTATTTGGTGTTTTTATATCTGCGTTCAAGTTTCTAGAAGAGAGATTGGAAACCTGTGAACCATAAGTTGTCCACAGATGGATCGAAGTTCAGCATGGACCAGCAGAATTTTGATCCATCTACTGTATGGGCTGGCTGGTGGTGGTATAGAAGTCGTCACTCGATTGACTTCTGTACCACCAGCCTGTTGTGTTTTATTTGCTCGATCAGTGACACGGGCAACACTGATCATTGTATTCTGACAGTGGGAAAGTCTCCCCA
The DNA here is from genome assembly GCA_951230385.1 of Staurois parvus. Taxonomy (NCBI): domain Eukaryota; kingdom Metazoa; phylum Chordata; class Amphibia; order Anura; family Ranidae; genus Staurois; species Staurois parvus. The sequence continues at coordinate 9,824 of CATNWA010005054.1, read as the reverse complement.
CTGTCAGAATAAAACTGGCTTCATGAGAGCGAATCCCCCATCAACACAAACTGTATTAACAGGGGAATCCAGTTATTTTTTTTCGTTCAGCCTGCTAGTTGATTGAAAAAAAAAAGCATAATTTACGGCCATGCATAATTACCACTGCAGCGCTGTCTCCATGCTCCATAAAGAATATTTTCAGATGAATGGTTCTGACCAATCGGATGCTGTCTAGCCCCTACTGTCATCGCTGCAAGGAGAGGAGAGGAACTCACAGAGATTTCAAATCTTCAGACCTGTGAAGCTGCTTTCTCTCCTCTCTATGCAGGGATGTCAGTATGGGCTAGACGCCATCTGATTGGTCAGCATCGTTCAGGTAACGGTGCTGACCAATCAAAATCTCTCTAGCCCGAATTGTCATACCTGCAAGGAGAGGAGAGAAAGCAGCTTCACAGGTCTGAAGATTTGAAATCTCCGCGGCTTCCTCTCCTCTCCTACCATCTGCCACCATAGTATACATCCCCACACGCCCACTCTCCCATTCTCCACTGTGGGAAATCTCCCCGCTCCAGTGTGAACTCAGGATACGACTGCCTGGGTTCACACATGAGCAGTGGGGAAACCACATGCGATTTGGACAGGAATCGCATTCCTGTTCAAATTGCATGCTATTCTTTGCAGTGCAATTTGCGTCCCTTACATTTTGTATGGACGCCAGTGGCATAGCAAAGTATCGGTAGCGAATCGAACCTGGCGAAGATGAGCGAATCGAACCTGGCGAAGATGAGCGAATCGAACCTGGCGAAGTGGAATTTGTTTCGAATATTAGGAAAAATTCGATTCGCGCCGAATCCGAATATTAGCAAACTTCGGATGCACGAATCGAATTTTCCCCGATCGGCCGATTTTCATCCCTTCTACAGCCGGCAAAAAGTGTCCCTGCAGAGAGCTCCGCTATTTCTGACAGTTCTCTGACAGTTCCTTCACATTTACAGCGGTTGAAACATTGTATCTATTTGTTTCAATTTAGGATACAGATGTTTTTATTCGGAAACAAAATAGATACAATGTTTCAACCGCTGTAAATGTGAAGGAACTGTCAGAGAACTATCAGAAATAGCGGAGCTCTCTGCAGATACACTTTTTGCTGGACTGGAATTCTTCTTATTTTCATCCTACTTCTTCTTCTTCTTCTTCATCTCCTCTTCATTCATCCTCATCCTCTTCCTCTTCTTCTTCTTCTTCTTCTCTTCATCCTCATCCTCTTCCTCTTCTTCTTCTTCTTCATCCTCATCCTCTCTCTCTTCATCCTCATCCTTCTTCATCTTCATCTCTCTTCTTCTTCTCATCCTCATCTCTTCTTCTTCTCATCATCCTCATCCTCATTCTTCTTCATCCTCATCTTCTTCTTCTTCATCCTCATCTTCTTCTCTTCTTCTTCTTCTTCTTCTTCTTCTTCTTCTCATCCTCCTCTCTTCTTCTTCTTCTTCTTCATCATCCTCATCCTCCTCCTCTTCTTCTTCTTCTTCTTCTTCTTCTCACCATCATCCTCTTCTTCTTCTTCTCCTCACCATCCTCTCCTCTTCTTCTTCTTCATCCTCATCCTCCTCTTCTTCTTCTTCTTCATCATCCTCATCCTCCTCTTCTTCTTCTTCTTCTTCTTCTTCCTCATCCATCATCCTCTTCTTTCTTCTTCTCACCATCATCCTCTCTTCTTCTTCATCCTCATCTTCTTCATTCATTCTCTCTTCTTCATCCTCATCCTCTTCTTCTTCCTCATCATCCTCTTCTTCTTCTCTCCTCTTCTTCTTCTTCTTCTTCTTCTTCTCTTCTTCTTCTTCTCTCATCCTCCTCTTCTTCTTCTTCTTCATCATCCTCATCCTCTCTTCTTCTTCTTCTTCATCCTCTTCTCATCTCTTCTTCTTCCTCATCCTCATCTCTTCTTCTCTTCTCTCTTCTTCTTCTTCTCATCATCTCTTCTTCTTCATCCTCATCCTCATCTTCTTCTCTTCTTCTTCTTCATCCTCATTCTTCTTCTTCTCCTCATCTTCTCTTCTTCATTCATTCTTCTTCTTCATCTTCTTCATCTCATCCTCATCTTCTTCTCATCCTCATCCTCTTCTCTTCTTCTTCTCATCATCCTCTTCTTCTTCTTCTCATCCTCATCCTCTCTTCTTCTTCTCCTCATCCTCTTCTCTTCTTCATCATCCTCTTCTTCTTCTTCTTCTTCTTCATCTCATCCTCTTCTTCTTCTTCTTCTTCTCATCATCCTCTTCCTCTTCTTCTTCATCCTCATCATCCTCATCCTCATCCATCATCCTCTTCTTCTTCTTCTTCATCCTCTTTTCTTCATCCTCATCCTCTTCTTCTTCTCATCCTCTTCTTCTTCTTCTTCCTCCTCATCCTCTTCTTCTTCATCTCTTCTTCATCATCTCTTCTTCTTCATCCTCATCCTCATCATTCTTCTTCTTCTTCTTCATCCTCTTCTCTTCTTTCTTCATCTCTCTTCTTCTTCTTCTTCCTCTTCTTCTCATCTCTTCTTCTTCATTCATCCTCTTCTTCTTCTTCATCCTCATCCTCTTCTTCTTCCTCATCCTCTTCTTCTTCTTCTTCTTCATCCTCATCCTCTTCTTCTTCTTCATCCTCATCCTCTTCTTCTTCATCTTCATCCTCTTCTTCTTCTTCATCTCTCTTCATCCTCATCCTTCTTCTTCTTCATCCTCATCCTCTTCTTCTTCTCATCCTCTTCTTCTTCTTCTTCATGCTCATCCCCCTCTTCTTCTTCTTCATCCTCATCCTCTTCTTCTTCATCCTCATCCTCTTCTTCTTCTTCTTCTTCTTCCTTCCTCATCCTCTTCTTTTTCATCCTCTTCTTCCTCTCTCTCTTCTTCTTCATCCTCTTCTTCATCCTCTTCCTCTTCTTCTTTTCTTCTTCCTCTTCTTCTTTTTGTCTTCCTCTTGCAGGTCGCTGCTCATGCGCAGATTTTTTATCGGCAAAAAATCGTCCGATTTACCCACTATTGCCGCGCGGGTGCTGTATGGCCTCCCATTGCTGCTGCCTCCACCGCCACACTGTGGCTCCACACTCTGGTTTTGGCCCCGTGACTGCCCAAATGAGTGAAGTGTGCGGTGATTCTAAGATCGACGGCACTCATCTGCATGTCATACTGACTGTCAGTATTATTTCTCTTCCCCAGCAGACTCCAAGGGCATTTAAATTAAAGGTACAGTGTTCTGCACTAATATAAAGGCTCTCTGAAGCCTAGAAACACCCTTTTATAAGTTAAATTCGCAGCGAATAAATTCGCATCGAATCGAATTTATTCCACAAATTCGGCGAATCAGCCGAATCAAATTTTTGAATAATTCGCTCATCTCTAATTAGATCCATCAGAATTTAGAGCCCGGAATTCAAATGTTGGAATTGTGTCCCTGGTGGTGGGTGTTTATTGGCTAGAATAGTTTTCTCACACCTTTATTTATAATGCTGACATTTTGACATTTGCTGTGTACAATGGTTGCACCATCTAAATCATTTTATGATCGTTATTTCTAGGTTCTGGGTTGCTTGCAAGATTCCAGATTGGACATCGAGTGGATGAGATATTTTCACAATCTACCTGACTCACTTACCTCACTCCTGATGCTGCTGACAACCGCCAATAATCCAGACGGTACGGCTTTATTCTTTCATGCACAAATCTGAGACCCGCAGAACTGAAAGCAAATGCTGCACAAAAAATAGATGACTGGAGTGTTAACTAGTGGATGTGTATTTCTTATTTCTGAAAGATAAAGATCTCGTGTAGGGCCAGTTCACACCACAAAACGCACTCTCCATGCATTCCCCATACGTTTTTGCTTACAGTTCACACACACACTCTGTTGTGGTGCAGTTTTGATGCAGTTTGCCATGTTCCAGTATGGTTCTGTGTAGAACAAAATGCAGCATTTTCTCTTTTTTTTCCTGCACCAGAAGCTGAAATAGTCTGTGGGATTTGCAGTGTGCATAGAACAGTGCGTATGATCACAACTAGTGCGCATGCTTGTTTCAAACAAACAAGTGGTGGGGGGGGGGGCATAGGTATGGGAGCTCATGGAGGATGTAACAAGGAAGCAGAAAAACACAGTAAGAAATTATTTCATAAAAAATAGATTATTACAGGGCTATGAACTAGAGGATGTGTTTTTGGATTTTTTCTGAATAATAAGGATATTGTTTGTTTAGTGTCACAAAATAAAAAACCGTCCTCCTCCTTCCCTTTATAGCCGGCCAATCCTCTCCTTTTTTGTTAGATGTTAAAAATGTGATACTAAGCTCTGTGTAAAAAAATGTGTTTTTACTGCTTCAAATCTCCATTTGTTTTTTGTGATTGGGCCGTGGGCTGTGTAGTGTGTGTAGAGCAGCGTACATGGCCATAACTAATATTCACTGCTATTTTCACATGAATAGAAGTCTGGGGGATAGGAGACATTCAGGAGTTAATGGCGGATGTCACAAGAAGGCAGATACACAGTAAGAAGCAATTTAATGGAAAATAGATTATGGGAGCATTAACTAGTGGATGTTTAATCTATAAATATATTTTTTTTTTTGCAAAATAAAGGTATCATTTAGTGTCACAAAAAAAAACAGGCTCCTCCCCTCCTTATAGCCGGCCAATCACGCTCCTTCCTTGCGAGATGTTAAAGTGACACTCCTGAGATGGGCTATGGGATTTGCAGTGTGCATAGAACAATGCACATGATCGCAACTAGTGTGCATGCTTGTTTCAAAGAAACAGGTGAGGAGGAAAAGCATAGGTGTGGGAGCTCATGAAGGATTGGGGGGGGAAAACCTCCTGCGCTCATCCTACTAAACTAAAAATAAGCTGCTACACCTGCACCTTATTACCGAAAGTGAAAAACCAAAATATAACAAAAAATAATAAGTGTAGCGCTCTGGTGAAAACTAACTAAATCTCAACATAAACAACATGTGACATAATGGTGGAACAAACAGTGAATCTTAATGAGAATGAATGCTAAAACAGTGCAACATCACACGATATTGTGCATATGGTGGAAATGACTAATATTAAGCCCCCTAATACAGGGAAATGTATTAAGCCCCTAATACAGGGGATATACCCTATAAAAAACAAGTCTGTGTATTGTTGTGGACACTGGTGGCACATTTTGTTTATATTACTTTCAGTGATGTGTTCATTTATATTCACTTGCTGTATATATATATATATTTTTTCTGATTACAGCAGTTTATTTATGGTATGAATAGAGTGTGTTGACACTGAGCACTTGTTTTATAGGGTATATCCCCTGTATTAGGGGGCTTAATATTAGTCATTTCCACCATATGCACAATATCGTGTGATGTTGCACTGTTTTAGCATTCATTCTCATTAAGATTCACGGTTTGTTCCACCATTATGTCACATGTTGTTTATGTTGAGATTTAGTTAGTTTTCACCAGAGCGCTACACTTATTGATTGTTATAGCTCATGAAGGATGTTACAAGGAAGCAGAAAAACACAGTAAGAAATGATTTTATGAAAAATAGATTATTACATTAACTAGCTGATGTGTATTGGATTTTTTTTCTGAATAAGGGTATATTGTTTAGTGTCACAAAAAAAATCTGGCCTCCTCCTTCCCCTTATAGCCAGCCAATCCTCTCCTTTTTTTTGTTAGATGTTAAAGAAGTGACACTAAACTTTGGTTTAAAAAATGTGTTGTTAACCCAAAAAGTTGTTTTTTTTTACTGCTTCAAATCCCAATTTTTGTTTTTTTTTTTGTGAGTGGGCTGTGCAGTGTATGTAGAGCAGTGTACATGGCCATAACTAATATTCATTGCTCTTTCCAAATAAACAGAAGTGAGGGGGATAGGAGACATTTGGGAGTTAATGGCGGATATCACAATGATACACAGTAAGACACAATTTCTTGAAAAATAGATTTTTTTTTTTTTTGTTAAATCAAGATATCATTTAGTTTCCCAAAAAAAAAATCTGGCCTCCTCCTCCCCTAATAGCCAGTCTATCACATTCTTTTCTTGCAAGATGTTAAAGTGGCACTCCAGTGTGCATAGAACAGGCGTATGATCACAACTAGTGTGCTCATTTCAAACAAACAAGTGGGGGGGAAGCATAGGTGTGGGAGCTCATGAAGGATGTTACAAGGAAGCAGAAAAACACAGTAATAAATTGTTTAATGAAAAATAGTTTATTACAGGGCCATTAATTAGTGGATGTGTACAATTATAAACAACAAATTCTCACACAGTCACAAAAATGTACTAAAAATATTCCCTTCTTGTGTCAAATACAAAACTATATATCAGAAAGCAGCTCACACTAACACATACTCATGATGTGCGTGGATTCTAATACATAAAACACACAGTGCCGCGCTCTCTTTTAGTATGTGAGAGCAAAAATGTTATAAAAAACAGTGAACATATGTGAAAAAAAGTCTCTAAGTATAAAGTTTTTCTTCAACTTGAAACAAACTTCACAATTTCATATCTTCATGCAATATAAATCCTCCACTACAAAAACTCCAGATGTGCCCTCACCAGGGGTTTTTGACCCTCACATATAGTTTGTTCAAAAAATGCTTGTGTTCCTTGAGGTGGACATAAATGGTCAGATGTATCCTGAAAATGGAATCTTCCTCCAAAGATTAACTACTTCAGCCCCAGCCACTGCATTAGTACGTTTGCAGGGCAGCACGGCTGGGCAAAACCACGTTTTAAAACGTGGTTTTGCAAACAGGTAGGGGGCGTGCGCGAGGCATGCGCCCACCCTGCCTGTCCCACGGGTGTCAGCAGCGGGTCTCCGCCGCCGGGTCACGGCCGGTCATTACTGGCCGTTTCCCCGCGATTAGCCCCGCGATTAGCGGTGATCGCTGACAGAGAGCAGGGCTGCATTGTTTATACACAGCCCTGCTATCTGTCAGTTGCCTGTCAGCTCCTGACAAGCTGAAGAGGGAGAGAAGAGTTTCTCTCTCCCGATCAGCCTGTCCCCGTCCAGCACACACCCCCGCCCCCTAGCAAAACACTCTCCTCACACAGTTAACCCTAAAAAATGTTAACCCCTTCCTCCCCAGTGCCATTAGTACAGTGTCAGTGGGTTTTTTTTTTTCACTGGTCAGTGACCCCAAGTCAGTTCCCCCCCAGTGTCAAAATGTCCGCCGCAGTCCTGCCATAAGTCGCTGATCGCCGCCATATGTCGCTAATCCCCGCCATTATTAGTATAAAAAAAAATTAAAAATCCCAGTATCTTTCCCGCCATTTGTAAACGCTATAACTTTCATGTAAACCAATTAATTTACACGTATTGGGATTTTTTTTTAGCAGAGACATGTCGCAGAATGCATTTTGGATGAAATTTGTGCCAAAATTTGTTTTTTTTTTTAATTTTTTTTACTGGACATGTTTTATAGCAAAAAGTCCAAAATATTGGGTTTTTTTTTCTCAAAATTGTCAGCCTTTTTTTTTTATAGTGTAAAAAATTTAAAATGCACAGGCGATCAAATACCACCGAAAGAAAGCTAAAATTTGTGGGAAAAAAAGGATGTAAATTTAATTTGGGTGCAGTGTTGCATGACCGCGCAATTGTCCGTTAAAGTAACGCAGCGCCGTAACACAAACCTCTTGTGTAACGCTTCCTGACCACCTTATAGTAGAAATACTGCTACAGGGCGGCATGGGTACGCAAAACCACATATATATATATATATATATATACGTGATTCGCGCTCCCGTGGTTTTTTCACACCCCTCCCAGATAGCGTCAGATTGCCCGTCAGTACACACCAGTCATCACATTTAACCCCTTGATTGCCATGAGCACGCTCATGTGCAATAAACCTCCATTGCTAGTATAGTGTCTGAACGGGTCTATATCTTTGATCAGGTCAGCACTATACCAGCGTTTACAAAAACGCAGCGTTAACGGGATCAGCCCCGGCACCTGCCAACACCTGCGTTTAGCCCCTACGCTTACCCCCCCTTCTCCCCCAGCAAGTGCAGTGTCAGTAGGTCACTGTCACTTGATACATTGCACACAAAACCGCAGTGTTCGCAGAATCAGGCCTGATCTCTGTTAGCACTTGCCGGTAAATTTTGATGACTCTCATATGCAGCAGAGTGCCAGTACTAGTGCCGCTCTACCTTTTGGTGAACTGTCGAGTACCAGCGGTCTAGTACATCCTGGTCTTTCACATATCTCCTTGATTTTTGGAGCTGTTTTTCACGGAATATCTTTATGCGTTGATTGTGGATCAAAGCAGTTTATATGCACAACAATTTATTGCCGCCAACCCAAATTCAAACCTTGCCAGACCATTCGCATGGAAACTCATTACGGTTTTCAAATTTAAATTTTTTTTGGGCCTAACCCTCAACCTGGGCATTACTAAAAGAAATGAATTGCAGTTGTATTGGTCCGCAGACCCGATTCATCATATACTGTGTTCTCTGCTGCTGCCATGGCCAGGCATAGATATGAGAGTATAATGTGTTTTATGCATTTCAGCGACAATACACTCTGTCATCCTCGGGGTAACCCTGAATTTGACCGGCTCCACAAAATTCAGCCCCTCGCAAATCACCTTAACCTAAAATTTGCAGATGTCTATACTCCCCAGCAAAACATCTGCGTTGAGGAGTCCCCAATTAATTTTTCTGGCCGCCTTGCATTCAAACAATTTCTTCCCTGCAAGCGTGCCAGATATGGGGTCAAGATGTAGAAGACCTGTGAGAGGGACAACAGGCTATACTTATAAGTTTTGGATTTACGAGGGAAAAGATAGTCATGTGGAGCCCCCTGGATGCCCAGACTACATGGGGAGCAGTGGCAAGATAGTTTGGGACTTGGTGTCATCCTTTTTCCATATGGGGTACCACTTATACGTGGACAATTTTTATTCAAGTGTGCCACTATTTAGACATTTATTCAATCTTGGAATTGGCACTTGTGGCAAAGTGTGACCTAATGTGTGCCCACCATTAGAAGTGGGTGGATGAGGGCGGTATATTCTAATGGTGGGCATACCGCACACTTTTTCTGGCAGAGATTTCTTCTTATTTTTTCATTCAGTCCACAGGCTGCGTACAAAAAAAAAGAACATAGTATATATACCCAACAAGGACCAGCGATGTACTGGAGCAGCGAAGTACTGATACATCACTGGATTTGAATGGTTATACCAGGATGATGCCTACAGCTGCAGGCATCATCCTGGTATTGTTTTTTTTCAGCCAGTGATTGGCTTTCATGTAAAAGCAATCCTAGTGGCTAATTAGCTGCAAGATTGCTTTTACAAGCAGTGGGAGATGATGCCGCCCCCCCCCCCGCTGCCTTCCACGGACTTCTCAGGCAGTCCCGTGCCATCAGGGGAACCTGAGAATGCAGTCGGTGTTTCTGCCAGCTGACCATAGAGCTGATTGGAGACCAGAATGGTGCCAATCATCTCTATAGTCTAAGAATGCGGAAGCTACAAGCATTTCATCACTTCAGTTTCGCAGGATATAAACAGCGCCATTTGTAAATTGGGAAAACATCTGATCACACCGATTTTGGTTTGATATTGAAGTTATAGGGGATATTTGCATTCCCTGTTATAGCATTAAAAGTGATAAAAAAAAAAAAAAAATGAAAGGTACAATGTAAAAATAATAAAAAAAAAACTGTTCCCATGTTGGACTGTTCCCATCGGAGTGTCCCCTTACATGGACTGATCCCATCGGACATGGACTGTTCCCATCGGAGTGCCCCCTTTACATGGACTGTTCCCATCGGAGTGCCCCCTTTACATGGACTGTTCCCATCGGAGTGTC
>CATNWA010005053.1:0-14150 GCA_951230385.1 Staurois parvus | reverse complement strand
GACAATGTTTGTTACTGTAGCAGGATTTAAGAGGAAATCTCCATTAGGGATATAGACAACAACAAAAATCTAACAGAGGTTCTAGCTTTCCCGTCTACTAATAAAAAGTGTGCTGGGACTGGGAAGTGAAAAAAGCAAGACTCCAATTTAAAAAAAGTGCATTCAAGTTTAATGAGTTTAAACAAGGTAGTAAAAGGGGAGAAATAATTTGAAGAGCCCACTGGCTCAGGTTAGGCAGCTCACAGACAAGGCTACCCTTCAGTGGGTACCCCAGCAGGTCACCAGAAAAAAAAACGGGCAAGGAGCTCCAGACCAAAAGATAAGAGTGCAAATTAATTTACTGATATTGTGTTAAAAGACAGCCAACGAGTTTCGGGGTCAAAGGAACTCCCCTTCATCAGGGCTTCAGTTAACAATGAGAACCTTGGGTGGACTCAAAGTAAAGGCTTTCCTGTTTGAATCTGTGAAGGGAAGCTGAATCCTGGATTAGGATTCCTGGCCAGCAGTATCTGCACCAGCAGTCAAAACAAGGAATAGCTGTATTGCACAGGCAGGCAGGATGGCAATCTGCAGCACATCATATAAACATATTATATACAGGAATGTGTTACGGACAGTCAGCAATATAATATATAGTTGACCTTGTGCTGTCTCCTGCCACCCTGCTGTGCAATCTGTGTTGGCTATGCAGAAATCCAGCTAGAGATATTATTTAAGAACGGCACTATGAATAGTTTTCAACAAGTTGAAAACCAATTAACACCCACCCTTTGGACCCATTTTACTTTACAATAAAGCCCAACTGAGCCCGTGTGATTTGTTAATGTAATACATAATAAATTATATATATTTTTTTACTTTTTAAACTAAGTGCTACTTCAAGAGTTTCCAAACATCACTGTTGATCAGAGCAGAAATTGGAGAAGGTTGTCGAAACTGCTGATGAGCCAGGCCACTTAGGCGTGAGAGCAGCAGTCTGGCTCTTCTACATGCTTCCATTAGAGTGTTTTTGAGGCAGCACTACTCCCTTACAGTCATAAATCACAAACGATTTAGTTGAACTTTTAATCCTCATATTGACCAGCTATCAAGTCATAGTCCTAAATTGGTCCATTCTGGTTTTTGTTTATAAGAGTATAAAACAATTCTTCAAGATGATGTTCTATAGCAAGTATCTTTACGGATGACGGATGTTTGCTTTGTGTTTTTCCCTTTGCAGTTTGCCTCCGGAATACCTGATCTGGCACTGAAAGACATAGCTTGCAGCCAGACCCTCTTGGAACGGTTCATTATCTTCACCAGCCGCAGAGGAATGCACACAATCCGCAATGCCATGTGTGTCTTGTCTCAGCAGAGGTTACAGAGGATAGAGGATGTCCTGTATGCCAGCATTGACTTTTTCAAACTCTTTGAGATTGTAAGTTATCTACTGACTTTTTAGAAATATTTGGTGCATATTACATTTCATACTTAACCTGGAGTATTGGATAAGGGGTTTAGGCTATGTCTTTGATGCTCTACTTGTGGTTTCAGAGCTATATTTAAATAGCTTGAGTAGTAAAAGAGAATCCCAGATTTAAGCTTTGGTGTGGGTGGAGAATTATTAGAGCTCTGTTAGGTTTTTATTCCTGCATGCATCAATTTTCCCTGCATCTTTACTTCTGTCCACTTTAGAATAGGTGCATGGTCTACATTGGCACTGTGATCAGCTTGAATTGCAGTACATTTGTGACTTGAACCTTGATCACTGTTTACTTTTGCTTTGATACTAAAGTCCTGTGAGATGGGAACCTTCAGCCTGGTCCCTGACACCCTTTTCCTTACCCCTCCTCTTCACCGCTTCTTCTCCCTCCCACTGTACCCTACTCTTTACTACTTGTACTTTGGCCGGTGCCACTTCTTCTCCTCTGCCCATTTGCGTTCTCCTCTCCTTTTTTCTAAATCTGTTTATATATTGCTGGAGCATTCCACAACACCCCATATCTCAGGCAACTTCACAGAGAGAACATTTTCAATATAGGCTACCTGACATAGCCCAATTTACAGCTACACTCTCCCACCCCCCTTTACTTTTTTCTTCCCTTTTTATCTCTCCCCTTTTCCCAACTCAGTCATGTATAACTATAACTTTTGGTTTTGGTGTTTTATTTTCTGGCCTTAAGTTGCTTAAACAGATTCCTCCATCCACAGAAGCAAAGTGATAGAGGAACCTTCCCCGCTGGTTCATTGTATTTTGACAGCCAGACTCCTCTGCTGTCAGAATACATTGATCACTGGCTGCAGCTGATTGGCAATCAACTTATAAAGATCGGCTTCTGTCGAACAGGGTTGCCCATACATACATACTAAAATTTGGCCAGTCCCTGCTGCACCTGGCCAATTTTCTAGCCATCTATGGCCATTTTTAATCTCTATCATGCAAAGTTTAATGCAAACCACTTGCCTTATTTATTTCTGCACAACACAGCTGATATTTTTATATGCTATATGCCTTACACAACTTGTGTGCTATATTTTGTCTTTATCAAAATTATCAAAAATTCAATAAAACTTATGTGAAACGAAATTCAGAAAATGCCCAGCACACCAAAAGTTAATGTCTGTCACCATGGAAAACTGAACCTATGTGTCCTGGAAACATTTTTGGAATGTTACCTTCTCTACTGCATGTAACATCAGTAAGTTTAAAGCCTATGTTTAGTCAAAAATAAATAAATAAATAAAAAAAATCCATGCTACAGTACATGTCCTTTTTGCTGCTGGCTGAGGTTTTTAGTTTAAATCATCCATCCTCCATTCCCCCTAACTTCCCGCCATCATAATCTTCAGGTGACACAGGGGTTAGTAGAGTCACATGCACTCATTAGGAGAGCTGACTATGCCCACCTTTCTGCCTCCATCCTCCATTCATAGAAGCTGGACTTCTATACATCACACTTAAACTTTCTGTACACGAAGGAGTGCACGTCCAGACCTGAATGGAGTTTATTTATGTAATCATTAATTTGATAGGAAGTAGTACAGGAGAATACCCAAAACTTGATGATGGCACCAACAGCCGGGGGGGATCCAGGAGCATCACACAGAACCTCTTCTGAAGCACATTGTCCCAACATAATTGGAGGTTCTAGTGTTTAGTGTTTCTCTGTTTCAGGGATGACTCTATCATGGTTCGGGTTAGGCCAGCAGGACGTCCAGACACACAACCTGCATTCAGGAGGGCAACATCTTTTTGGCCTGGAATCCAGCCCTAAAACTAGGTATATAATTACCCTTTCCCCAGCAGTGGAAGATCTATAAAACACCTTTTCCCAAAGAGGACGGTTCCATAAAAGAAGAAAGATATAATTACCGCTCCCAGAGTGCGGATGCAGAAAGGACCCTTCTAAAACAAGGCTTGGCTAGTTGACATAGGCTGATTCAATCCTTATGAGAAAAATTCACCAGAGGTAGGATATCTAACTGTCTTGGAAATTCGCTTTAACGAATTTCTCCTTACCGTGAGTACTCGCAGTTAGATGCGCAGAAATCCCCCATAAAGCTGTGTGAATCTCGCTTACCACGACTGCAGCTAAATTACACGATTCCTGCCCATCCAGCTACTTTAGCTTCTGTTGAAATGTGGGTGATGGAGCTCTGTTACCCTAGAATGATCACACGACACTCTAAGGCTAGTGTTGCAATTCCCATAAGGGCCGGCTTCAGACTCAGCCCTCGGTTTTATTACAAATACACACATGCCCCCCACATGAATAAAGTCAATCCCTCCCACCGAACAATGCAATGGGAAGTGCCTATACACAGGATGTACATTCCCGATTGGAGCATAGTCTTTCCTTTTATTATCACTGGTCCTCCCCCATGAGCCTTCTGAGGTCAGCAGACTTCCTCTCCTTCCTCCCCATGAGCCTTCTGAGGTCATATTTCCCAGCTCCTAGCAGTATGTCCATTCTCTGTACAAGCATCCTCTAGGAACATCAGTCTGTACCTGGATGGGCCCGACACGATCTTTATTAAAACACATCCATCCAAGATACAGTTCAGGTCGGTAATGGGTTGTAAGATATGCATAAGCCTACACGCGGAGTTGTTACGCTTGGCGCCTTGTTATGAAGTCCATGTGGTACTATGCTGGCTGATATGTGGATACAGGCCCGCGGTCTACTGCCAGCGGCATTCGCATCGAATGCAGTGGTGGTATACACGCCGGTCTATAAGCGCAGATCCGCCATCTCATCCATTACCGAGCTGAGTACTGTAATACATACATTGTACATGCGCATGGCCCAATTGCAGCTTCAGAGCTTTAATTAAGCCACACGAGAGACATATGAATAACACTCATATATGACACATTTAAAGTTTCGACCAACAATACAAAATTTCCATGACATTCCCTCCTGTTTTATCATATTCTCCTCGTGTCCCTTCTTGATCTTCTTCAGCTTGATGGGTGTAGTCTCAAAACCTCAAAGAGTTGGTCTTAGACCAGAGTTCCTGTAGTTGTCCCTGAGAATAAAGCTCCACGGGGTGGTACCTAGAAACAACAAGACCCGACGCAAACATCGACGCAAACAGGCTTGATTGAAGCGATGATCCTCAAGAGCGTTGGAACCTTCACTACAGGAAGGCTCTTGCAAAACCACAAACAGACTTGTGGTATGAATAAGGCTTGTGATCCCAAACGGTGGTCTGGGGAGATCCAGCAGCAGATTCTCAAATTGCCCCTGCAGACGGGGCCACACAAGGACTGGTCTCGACCAGACAGTTTTCCAAATCGCAGACACAATACCATGATGAGGCTTGAAGCTTGCTTGGAGGTCTTGGAGAATGTGGTCTTCAGGAGATAAATTAGAGGGAAGCCAGGGACGTAATCTGTAGAGAAGGTGGTTGGTTGGTGAGGTCTTCCTCCGATCAGTGGTTGGAGTGGGATCCCAGGAGCGGGCATGGAGATGTGGTCGTCTGCCCGAGCTTGGCTTACACGGTCGATGAGAGGCAACAGGGAACATCTCACCGCGGCATATAAGAGGCAGATGAAAAAGAGAAGCATCAGGATATACACTCCCACTTCTTCAACCAAGATCCGATGGAGAACAGTAAATCTCCATCCTCCCAAACCCTTGAACGGATTCCAACCCTCACTAGCTATAGCTCTAGCTTTTCCCTGTAGTTCACTAACTTTGTCCATATGGGCCTGGACCTTGTCATCGGTGTCTTCTATCCAAGTACAACAATCCTCTCCGATGAACTCACAGAACCCCCTTTGGCGGCTAAAAGGTAATCAAGGGCCTCTTCTCCTGAAGCACTAAAATTTCCCATCTGCCGTTGTTCTTGGGCAATTTCTCTGACAGCCTCTACAGTCTCGTTAAGCATACTATCCACGATGACAGAAAAAATTGTTCAGGCGCTTCATAAGTTCTATTCCCCATCCTGTCCATGAGGGGAACCAAGCCCATGCCTGGTCGCCCTCAGAGAGAACCCAGTCCCTGCGAACTCTCCCTGCCATCCTTACCTTCTTGTGGACCATCAACTCTTCATGATCCATCACTACATAGGATGCGGGGACTAGCTTTATGAGGGCACACGAACTTTTCGCGTTCTGGGGAAATGTTCTATAGGTTGCCGAACCACACAGAAAATAGTATGGGACCTGTCAGAGCAGAGCAGGAGGAGTTCCTCGTTCGGCCTCTGGCATTGAGCAACAGTTGCACAGACGGATGGGGATTGCTCCCATCAGTCTGCACATCACATCTGTCCTTCCAACACACGTGGTCAGGGTCGGTCAGTGTGGTTACTCAGAAGGGAAGTCTGGTTAGTCAGATTGACAGTTATAACTCCCTCACAGGTGGTAGCCCCAACAACTTGTTACTTGTGCCCCAAAGCTGATGTTAAAGCACACCTGAGGGCTGCCTAGCTGTCCAGTTACCCATATGGATGGTGTGAGGCCCTACAGGAGTAGAGCTAATATTGGTGCTAAAAAACTGATGTTACCTGCTAAAAAATGTGTCATTAAGTTCTACCGACAAATGTCTATGTGGGCTGACCAGGGGTCCCTATGCTTTTTCATGCCGAGCGGATGTCATATAGGCATGAACAGCGGCCATTGCGGACATGTGATGACTGGGTGGGGGCTTAGAGCATACCCAACAGTTGTTTTGTTGGGCGGTTCTGGCTAAAACGCAGATGCATTTTAAAATAAAAGGTTGGGGTATCTGCCGTCTTTTCCTCCGTTCACACACACATGTAAGTCATACAAACAAAAAGATTAAAGGAAAAATGACACCCTCATTCTCTGGTGTAGCTGAAAAGCTTCTTGCAGTGGCTTGCGTGCACCAGTTGTCTCGTCCCTCGAGCTTGAGTGAGGTAGGTGTCGTCAGTGGACTTGGTATGGTCCTGTGAACGTGGCTCGAGTCCGGTTCTTTGATGTTTCTTTAGGGACGACCCAATCACCTGGCTCAATAGAAAGAAAACCTGTTATTGCATTTGGATCGGGGAGCGATTCGCGAACTCGATGGTGTATCTTCTGCAGCTCCCCGTTGCAGAGATTGCACCAATAAAACCTGTAAGCTGTGAATGCAATAAGACGACAACTGTTGAGGAAAGTACAACCGCTGTTTTGGGAGGTCCCCAACAACCACCTCGTAGGGTGGTGAAGCCCCATGTGGTTGCCGAGGGGCATTCTGGATGGAATAGAGGGCATATGGGGAGACATCAGGCAAGGTTTTTGGATATCGGCATGATGTTTGGAGATCCTGTTTTTAAGGATTCCGTTAAGACGTTCAACCTTACGCTACTCTCGGGGTGATATGGGGTGTGTGATCGTCGCTGACTCCCCGTTCCACCAAAGAAAAGAAATGCAGTTGTGTCCTTTGGAAGAGAGGTTAGTAGTGGACAAAGAAGACATGTTAGCAGAAGAGGTGTTAGTATTGTTAGTCGTGTTGCAAATTCAGCACTGTCATTGCTGTCCTCCCCCCCCCCTTCTCATCTTCCGACACAGGAAGAAGAGAAGCTGGGGTTAAAAATAGTGCATCGTTTGATAGTGAGGTTAGTAGGTTATTATTTTTTTTTAGTAAGGGGGTTAGGAGGCTTCTCCCCTGAGAGGGGTACCTGCCTTGGATGTACTGTTTTTTGCAAGACCGTTCTTGCTGCCTACTGGTGTCGGTGAGGCAAGGGAGGGGATATTTTAATTCCTCTAGAAAAAGATGGGACCTGGGCCGACACCGATTTGCCAACTTCTCTAGGAGGATTCATAGGAGTTTACTTACCATGGTTGGTCACAGGGCGGAGGATCATCAGCAGAATGAACTGCCACGACTTTAGGTAATTGGGGACAGCTCCTCCTCATGTGCCCGTTTGGTGGCATGGAAGCACCTGGGAGGGCAGTGGGTGCTATCCTTTCCTGTGACCAGATCCCTTGGTTTTTTCGTGTGGGTCTGGGACATAAGAACTTTGGCCTTGTCCTGTTTTCTTCTATCCTTTTCTCTCTCTATTGCCGCAAGAGTGGAAAGGATAGCAGGGATAGAATCTCACATATATTCGGGTCGGGCCAGAACAGCCTTTCCGAATTTTAATATTGATGCCTTCCAAAAATTTGGCCGCAACAGAATGTGCGTGCGCGGTCACCTTTACCCCTTCAGTTGGAGCATCAGGTCCAACTTCCAGATCCGCATCCAGTGCCGTCTGCTTGAGACGGCGCCAGAAGCAGGCGCTCTTCCTCATTAGGGACCCTGGGTGAGCGCTTCATCATGTCCGTAGTAGAGGTAGCTAGCACCACACATTTCTGGAAGCTTTGCCTTTAGCTGTGTACAGAATCTTTGCCCCCTGAATTATCTCCTCAGGTGGTTATAGAGCACCCTGCAATCACTGTACTGGCCATCTTCCATGCCACATTTGCCGCAGGATCTGTGCACAATCTGACCCGCTCATACCATAGTGAAACTGGTTTTCGTCCAAACATTCGAGAAAATATCTCGGATAGACTTCTGCCTAGTCGGGAGTCAGCCAGAATAGTGGCGGATCTCTGCGGGGTGAAGGGGACATGCCAAAAACGACGTTCCCTAAAGTCCGTTCCCGTTGAGCATTGGGCGGACCTTTCAAAATGCTGCACTGAATGGATAGGCATCAGTCCGGGGAAGAGTGCAAGGGCTGGCCCTGCATCACTCGGTGGGCTTAGATTATTCCACCTGCATATGCACCTTCAGGTTTGAGATCCACAGATCAGGGTATAGCTGGGGGGCGGGCAGGGTCTGATCAAGTGGTTAGTTTAGCGCTTTGTGATGCAATCCGCCATTGTTTTCTTAACAGGGCTTTTGTCTATTCCCCTTGATTGTCCACAGATAGTCTGCAAATCGGTTGTTGAGTAGGCTTCCTAGATGGAAACAGAAGGCGCTGGGGTTGAAGCAGGGAGAAGGGCGAGGTAGAGGTAGAGGCTGAGGCCATAGATGACAGAAGACAGGAGAATAAAGGTACGTCAAGAGTGACGTCACTAACAGAAGAGAAGGTGCAGTTATACTATCAGCCATGTTGGTTGTTGGGAACCAGCAGACCATGATCCTGCCTGCCTTAGTAGAGTCTGCCCTGATAGAGCTTCATCCACTCTGGACACGGTCCTCTGTTTTTTTCCCTCTGGAGGCAGGTATACATCACCTGGTTCTTCGGACAGACACCAGTTTATGTATGCCCTGCTTCCCTAATTGTGGATTGACCTGTGTGAAGCCATTAGTGTGTGTATCTCTAGTTTGACGCCTGCATCCGTGGTCAAATTCAGAGATGAATTTTTCCACCTCCATGCGTTAAAATGTACCCTTCCGGGGGAATTTCCATCTGGTACCCTGTCGACCATTTATTCCACCTTTTGAGGGGTTCTTGTAGACTTCCCCCCCTAACTCACTTCATTCAGTTGTGCAGCTGTCCTTACCTGAAGAGGGCTGGTTCCCCTCTCTCTTATGGAACGGATCATGGACTGACTACTGGCCAGCGTGACTAGTCACTGGTATATATCCCGGTCGTATGGTACCTGTTTACCTGGAGCACATCAAGGTGGGATCCTACGAGAGGCTGAATTCCTGGATTTTTATTACACCATTTCCAGCACAGCGTAATTTATGTGATTTCTTATCGATCACGCCGGACGAGCATCAAGTGGCGGTCAGACTGAGAGCAACTCCCACTCCACAGGCAATTTATGTGATCTGACCACCCGAGTGTTTGTGGTAAAGGCTAAGCGTTACATTTCCCTGAATCCCGCCCACTACACAGCGTAATTTATGTGGTTCTCATACCCATGTGTTTGTCAGGCCACACCGACACAATGATGAAAGTGGCTTTTCTCTCCCTGTACACTGTAAGCTTATCCACAAGTCAAAACAAAAAGAGGGTTCTTGGCTGTTATTCAGGGGTCACTGGTTGGCCGGAAAGCTGTAACTGACCTTTAGGAAATTTGTGTAAAGAAAAAATCTTTCCTAAAACACATCCAGAAAAAACCCCTTTTAACCTGAAAAAACGTTGTTTAAAACGGAACCAAAGTGGATCCTTATGAAAAACTACAGGGGACGTTTCACAGTGAAACAATTACACCGGAGGTAAAAGCCGAAAAAATGCGCAAAGTAACCTTGTTGCTGACGCAACTAATCACTCTTACCAGCACCGCTAAATCGATCACGTTACTCGCATCTTCGCTGCAACCAACCTACAAACCGTTTACACAAAAATCTGACGTACTGGACGTTTTGAAACCCGTGATGCAGCAGCTTAAAAACAAACCCGCTTTACAATAAGGAACTACTTTTAAAAGGAAAAACACAAGAAAAACAAATATCACTATACAAGTAATCTATGTGCAAAAAACCCAGACTTCACCGCGCTCACTAAATGTGGAAACACGTGAGGGAAAAAACTAGCTTAATCATACTTTAAATTGGTGGCAATAAGCAAATTTAAAGCTAAAAGCAAAAACAATTAAACTGTAAAAATTCTGGATTAAAAAACTAACCAAAAATGGGTCAAATGAATATAGGAAAACTTTCATGCACATTGCATAGAGAACATTGAAACTCAAAGCGGAACTTGGAAAAAGGTAATGGTGGAGAAGCCACAATGGCATTTCACAAAGGCTTGCCAAACAACAGCTCAGCACATGTGGTAGTCTCATAGAAAATGGCCCCCAGGGCGCACATGGTAGGACACCAGAATGGACCCCCCTCAGAGGAGCACATGGTAGACACTAGCCTCTAAATTGCCTATAACCGCTTACATAAAAACAGACTTTCAGGACAGACACATACACTGGATATGACACACAATTTTTTTCAGGACACATACAAAACAATTTGGTATTAATCACAGTAGACAGACATAAATCACCAACACTTAGAACTCTAACATGCACATGTAACAAGAAAGGACCCCCTGCTGCATGCTTGACTGGGCGCAGTGAGTACACACAAAAATATTTGCTTGACTTCATACACACAAAGAGTCTTACAACAGTTACAAATTAAACCTAAGCTTTCGCACTGTAGATAATTACTAACATGGAGGGGGGTGCATTTAAAGCAATCACCACCAGTTTTACCTATACCTACACCGCACATACTTACCTACACTATGCAACAACTTTTACCACTAAAACATATAACCGTTTAATTTTTGGTTGGGAAGATTTATTAAACTTGACCAAAATCAGCCAACTCAACCCACCCCTCTGCTGCTCTCGCAGAGAAAACCCCTTGTCTTTCACCTCACAGATCAAGATTTTAGGACAAAGGTCCTTGCTCATAGCGGTAATTCTTGTTAGCTAATCAGAGCGCGAAATCAGCCACGACGAACGCGCAAAAACAGCGTCTCTTAATGGAGCCAGAGAGACTGAAATGTGCGGCATACTTTTCGCTAGTTCATGATGGCTTCATTCCCCCCTCGTGCTTCGGTTAGCTATCCCAGAATACGCTGTTAGTATCCTCAGGTCGTACTCAAACCTGTATTGGAAATTCGCTTTTAACGAATTTCTCCTTACCGTGAGAGTACTCACGCAGTTGGATGTGTGCAGGAAATCCCTCACATAAAAGCTGTGCGAATCTGCTTACACGACTGCAGCTGAAATTACACCGATTCCATGCCAATCAGCTACTTTAGCTTTGTTGAACTGTGGTTGTGATGGAGCTCGTTACCTAGAATGATCACACGACACTCTAAGGCTAGTGTTGCAATTCACATAAAGGGCGGCTTCAGGCTCAGCTCATCGGTTTTATTAAAATATACACACATGCCCCCACATGAATATAAGTCAATCCCCCACCCACAAACAACTGACAAATGGGGAGTAGCCCATAACAGGGATGTACATTCGATTGGAGCATAGTCTTTCCTATTATCTAATCACTTGGTCCTCTCCCATGAGCCTTTGAGGTATTCCGCAGGACTTCCTCCCTTGTCCCCCATGAGGTATCTTCTGAGGTCTATATTTCCCAGTCAACAAACAGTATGTCCATTCTTTTCTGTTACAAGCATCCCCTAGGAACATCAGTCTGTTACCTGGATGGGCCGATACGATATTTATTGTAAAAACATCCATCCAAAGATATAGTTCAGGTTGGTAAATGGGTTGTAAGATTTGCCTAAGCCTACACGGCGGACGTTCGTTTCACCCCGCTTGGACGCCTTGCGTTATGAACGGTCCATTGTGGGTAACTATGCTGTGATATGTGGATACAGGCCCTGCGGTCTACTGCCAGCGGGCATTCGCTCATCGAATGCAGTAGGTGGTATACACGCCGGTCTATAAGCGCAGATCCGCATCTCATCATTTCCGAGCTGAGTACTGTAATACTCACTATACATTGTACATCGCGCTATGGCCCAATAGCAGCCTCAGAAGACTTTAATTAAGCACACGAGAGACATATGAATAACACTCATATATGACACATTTAAGTATCGACCAAACAATACAAAAATTTCCATGACATAACATAACAGGCTAAATCACTCGGCAACACACCCCAGGACTCAGATATATGTAGCTTTCTTACTGAGTGGACTAGCAGGTAAAAAGCACATTGCGCCAGAAAATCATACTCCAACTGCAACCGACAAAGTACAAAAGACATATTTGCCCAGCACACCTGGATCTTCAGATATCGTCCGAAGTTTTTATTGCAGAAAGTCACATCCAAAGGACCAAGTGCAACGCTTCATAGACGAAAGGATCCTTTCAGGCATGTGACCAGCCTACTGTTTTCTATTGGGAGGTTGGATAGAAACAGTCGCCAAACTGGGAAAAATCGATGCCAGTGGGGTTCCAAGAGAGCTTGGATGGACCCAAACCTCTGCCGAAAAATGGACAGGCGCCCAAACGGTCCTGACTGTTAAAATGGGAACTGAGCTGGAGCCGCCACATATGTAATGGCAAAATGAGTTTCTTTTATGTACTAAAAAGGCCAGACTAAATATAGAAACAAGCTTTTGAAACATAAAGATTTAAAATTAAAACTACCTTTTCAGTTTTAAGAATTTGAGAAAAAAATGAATTCCTATAAATGGTTGTAAATCCTTACTATACCCCGAAAAATGGGGCCCCAAGTGTACAAGAGATGAAACAAATTTCCTGCTACAGTAAGTTGTATGTTGCCCCCTTTCTCTACAAACCATTCAAAGTCCAAACAAAACAAACAAAAAAGCTTTTCCAGTTTTACTAAAACCCTCACAGTTAAATGGGTAGGATAAGTAAACATGAGAGTGGTTCTCAACCTTTTTAAAACCGCGACCCCTTAATACAGTTCCCCAGTTTTTTGGTGCCCCCCAAAACCCTAAATTATTTTCGTTGCTACTTCATAACTGTAATTTTGCAGTGGGGGAGGGCCATGTCATGGTGTCATTTTGGGGGTAGTGCCCCTCATTGGTGTCAGTGGGAGGAAATGCCACGATTGGTGTCAGTGAGGGAAAAGTGCCCCATCATTGGGTCGTGGGAGGAATAGTCCCCACAAGATGTCAAAGGGAGGAAAATGCCCATCATTGGTATCATGGTAGGGAAAAGTGCCCCCTCATTTGGGGTCAGTGTAGGAAAAAGTGCCCACATTGGTCAGTGGGGGGAATAGTGCCCCTCATTTGGGTTTGTGGAGGAATAGTGCCCCATATTTGGGTCAGTGGGAGGAATAGTGCCCCATCATTGTATCAGTGGGAGGAATAGTGCCCCATCATTGGTTCGTGGGAGGAATGTGCCCCCTTGGTACAGTGGGAGGAATGTGCCCCCATCATTGGTGTCGTGGGAGGAATAGTGCCCCATGTTGGCAAGGGGGCAATAGTGCCCCAACGTTGGGTCGTGGGGGGAATGTGCCCCCTCGTTGGTATCAGGGGAAGTATAGTGCCCCCCGTTGGGGTCAGGGGGGGAATGTGCCCCATCGTTGGGTCAGTGGGAGGAATAGTGCCCCCCGTTTTTGGGGGCAGGGGAGGAATAGTGCCCCCCCGTTGGGGTCAGTGGGGGAATGTGCCCCACGTTGGGTCAGTGGGAGGAATAGTGCCCCATCGTTGGTGTCAGTGGGAGGGGTAGTGCCCCATCTTGGTGTCAGTGGGGGAATAGTGCCCCTCGTTGGGGTTCAGTGGGAGGAATAGGGGGCCCCCAAATTGGGTTTGTGGGAGGAAAGTGCCCCATCATTGGTTCAGGGGGGAATAGTGCCCCCCATTTTGTCATGGGGGAATAGCGCCCCATCATTGGGGGTCAGTGGGGGAATGTGCCCTCATTGGGGGTCGTGGGGGGGGGAATAGTGCCCCTTTATTGGGGGTCAGGGGGGAATAGTGCCCCCTCATTGGTGTCAGGGGGGGAGGGAAAAGTGCCCCATCTTTTGGGAAATGGGCACCAATGATGGGGACATTCCTCCCCTGAACCCAAAATACTTACCTTGCTGACCCTGCTCCAGCCTGGGGGTCGCCGCTCCCCCCCTCCCTCTCCCTGGTACACTTTCCGGTAGATGGCTTCCTTCTCCCGGGCCCCTCTCCTCCCCTTTTACTCGCTGAGCTTCGCGGTGCCGCTTGGCTCCTCCTTTCCAACCCACCTCCTCACGGTGATTGGCCGCCCGTGTGCCTCTCTTGAGCTACTTCCCGGGGGCCCAAACACCGACGAGGAAGGATTTTCCCGGGGGTGTGTCCAGAGACAGGGA
>CATNWA010005052.1:0-14410 GCA_951230385.1 Staurois parvus | reverse complement strand
GGGGGGTTAGTGGGGCAGAGGAAAGGCGGACAGGGGTCAGTAGGGTGGAAGATGAAGTCAGGAAGACAGAGGAGGGGTCAGGGGTCAGTAGGGTGGAAAATGGGCTCAGGAAGACAGAAGACCGGAGGGTCAGTAGAATGGAGGATGGGGTCAGGAAGACAGAGGACAGGTGACAGTAGGGTGGAGGATGGGGTCAGGAAGACAGAGGACAGGGGTCAGTAGGGGGTGGAGGATGGGGTCAGGAAGAAAGAGGACAGGCGTCAGTAGGGTGGAGGATGGGGTCAGGAAAGACAGAGGACAAGGGTCAATAGCGGTCAAGGATGGGGTCAGGAGGACAGGGGTCAGTGGGGCAGGGGACAGGGGTCAACAGGGTGAGGAGGATGAGGTCAGGAGGACA
The DNA here is from genome assembly GCA_951230385.1 of Staurois parvus. Classification (NCBI taxonomy): domain Eukaryota; kingdom Metazoa; phylum Chordata; class Amphibia; order Anura; family Ranidae; genus Staurois; species Staurois parvus. The sequence continues at coordinate 14,013 of CATNWA010005052.1, read as the reverse complement.
AGGGTTCAGTAGGGTGGAAGATAGGGTCAGGAAAGGACAGAGGACAGGGCGGTCAGTAGGGTGGAGCGTTGCGAATGGGGTTAGCAAGATAGAGGACAGGGTCAGCGGGGCAGAAGACAGGGGTCAGAAGGGTGGAGGATGGAGTCAGCAAGACAGAGCACAGGGGTCAGTGGGGCAAAGGACAGATGTCAGTAGGGCAGAGGACAGGGGTCAGTAGGGCAGAGGACAGGGTCAGTGGGGCAGAGGACAGGGGTCAACAGGACAGAGGACAGGGGTCCAGTGGGACAGAGGACAGGGGCTCAACAGGGCAGAGGACAGGGTGTCAACAGGGCAGAGGACAGGGGTCAACAGGGCAGAGGACAGGGGTCAACAAGACAGAGAGTGTGGGGGGTCAGTGGACAGGGGTCAGTAGGGTGGAGGATGGGGTCAGGAAGACAGAGGACAGGGGTCAGTAGTGTGGAGGATGGGGTCAGGAAGACAGAGGACAGGGGTCAAATAGGGTCGAGGATGGGTCAGGAGGACAGGGGATCAGTGGAGCAGGGGACAGGGGTCAACAGGGTGGAGGATGAGGTCAGGAGGACAAGGGTCAGTAGGGTGGAAGATAGGGTCAGGAAGACAGAGAAAGGGTCAGGGGTCAGTGAGGCAGAGGACAGGGGTTGAACAGGGTGGACGATGGGGTCAGCAAGACAGAGGACAGGGGTCAACAGCGCAGAGGACAGGGGTCAGTAGGGTGGAGAATGGGGGTTAGCAAGATAGAGGACAGGGTCAGCGGGGCAGAAGACAGGGGTCAGAAGGGTGGAGGATGGAGTCAGCAAGACAGAGCACAGGGTCAGTGGGGCAAAGGACAGATGTGTCAGTGGGGCAGAGGACAGGGGGTCAACGGGGCAGAGGGACAGGGGGTCAACAGGGCAGAGGACAGGGGTCAACGGGGCAGAGGACAGGGGTCAAGGGGCAGAGGACAGGGGTCAACGGGGCAGAAGGACAGGGGTCAACGGGGGTAGAGGACAGGGGTCAACAGGGCAGAGGACAGGGGTCAACAGGGCAGAGGACAGGGGTCAACAGGGCAGAGGACAGGGGTCAGTAGGGCGGAATAGGAAGGGGTCAACAAGACAGAGAGTATGGGGTAAGTGGGGCAGTGGACAAGGGTCAGTAGGGTGGAGGATGGGGGTCAGGAAGACAGAGGACAGGGGTCAATAGTGTGGAGGATGGGGTCAGGAAGACAGAGGACAGGGGTCAATAGGGTCGAGGATGGGGTCAGGAAGACAGAGGACAGGGGTCAATAGGGTCGAGGATGGGGTCAGGAGGGACAGGGGTCAGTGGGGTGGAAGATAGGGTCAGGAAGACAGAGGACAGGGGTCAGTGAGGCAGAGGACAGGGGTGAACAGGGTGGACGATGGGGTCAGCAAGGCAGAGGAGAGGGGTCAACAGAGCAGAGGACAGGGGTCAGTAGTGTGGAAAATGGGGTTAGCAAGATAGAGGACAGGGTCAGCGGGGCAGAAGACTGGGTCAGCGGGGCGGAAGACAGGGGTCAGAAGGGTGGAGGATGGAGTCAGCAAGACAGAGGACAGGGTAAGTGAAGCAAAGGACAGATGTCAGTAGGGCAGAGTGGACAGGGGTCAGTGGGGCAGAGGACAGGGGTCAACAGGGCAGAAGGGACAGAGGTCGATGGGGCAGAGGACAGAGGTCGATGGGGCAGGCAAGAGGACAGAGGTCAGTAGGGCGGAGGAAGGGGTCAACAAGACAGAGAGTATGGGGTAAGTGGGGCAGAGGACAGGGGTCAGCAGGGTGGAGGATGGGGTCATCAGAGTGGGGAATGGGTCAGTGGGGGCAGAGGATAAAGGTCAGTGCTGGCAAGACACACAGCAGAGCTCCTCCCCCCCCCCCCAACACAGCACATAAATGAGATCAGATTCTTTTACAGACACAACCTCCACCTGCACAATGTGTAGCCGGCTACTGCAGCTGTGCTGGAGATTTCACAGGTCAGAGCAGCAACATACTGTGCAGATGGAGGTTGTGTCTGTAAAAGAATCCGATTTCATCTATGTGCTGTGTGGGGGAGGACGAGATCTGCCCCTGGGGATGGGAGGAGGAGAACGGCGGGCCGGGCACAGCATCCATAGAGGGAGGGCGCAGCATACCCTAGGTCCAGCTTATATCTACTAAATGCAGGCAAACTGGATGAGGTGGGAAGAGCCAGCGGGGCGCCTTCCTGTGTAGCCAGCTGCAAGCACCGGCCAGCTGGAGGCTCTGATTGGACGGTTGGATAAATGGCTCGATATTTAGGATGTATCCGGTCTATAAACCAGAGGCTCTGATTGGACGGTTGGGTAAATGGCTCTATATTTAGGACGTATCCGGTCTATAAACCAGAGGCTCTGATTGGACGGTTGGGTAAATGGCTCTATATTTAGGACGTATCCGGTCTATAAACCAGAGGCTCTGATTGGACGGTTGGGCAAATGGCTCTATATTTAGGACGTATCCGGTCTCTAAATAAACCAGAGGCTCTGACTGGACGGTTGGGCAAATGGCTCTATATTTAGGACGTATCCGGTCTATAAACCAGAGGCTCTGATTGGACGGTTGGGTAAATGGCTCTATATTTAGGACGTATCCGGTCTATAAACCAGAGGCTCTGATTGGACGGTTGGGCAAATGGCTCTATATTTAGGACGTATCCGGTCTATAAACCAGAGGCTCTGATTGGACGGTTGGGCAAATGGCTCTATATTTAGGACGTATCCGGTCTATAAACCAGAGGCTCTGATTGGACGGTTGGGTAAATGGCTCTATATTTAGGATGTATCCGGTCTATAAACCAGAGGCTCTGATTGGACGGTTGGGTAAATGGCTCTATATTTAGGATGTATCCGGTCTATAAAAAATTTCAAGAATTCATAATTGGACAATAAAGGTATCTTTGTAGACAGACCTTGTAGGCGAGACCCCACACAATGGGCCGTCCAATGAACACACACTTTGCCCCCAGGGCCAAGGCCTTCAGGACATCACTTCCTGTTCTTATGCCGCCATCTATGTACACCTCAATGCGGCCCTGGACCGCCTCCACGATCTCGGAAAGAGCATCAATCTGTGAAAAGGTTTGGACAGCCTCAGAAACATGAGCCACAAACAGTCAGTAATACAGTCCAGACCAGGGGCGGAATGACCATTTGGAAACTCGGGCACTGCCCGAGGGCCTGGGGTCAGTAGGGGGCCCCATGAGATGCCCCCGATACCTTTTTCATAGGCTTTTTTGAGTTTGGGCAAGGACACAGGGGCCCCATGATCCCCTATTGCCCGGGGCCCCCATGAGTTGTCAGTCCGCCCCTGGTCCAGACACCTATATTGTGTTCATTTACTGCACAGAACCTGATGCCCCGTCATGGGCATCCCCTGCAATGTCTGGAGGTTCACTGTACTAGAAGCTTTACCTCTGAAATACATCTGCTGAAATTTTAGAGTGATGCCCGGGCTGTGCCCTTCCGGGGTGAATGAGGTGACCATAATACAGCCAGAGTCTTCACCTACCATTCTACAATCTGCAATGCTCAAGCTCCTTGCTGATTGGATTTGTCACACTCCCCTCTCCTCCACTCCAGTGCCAGGTCACCTCTTTGGAGCATGACCATCTGGAATGTTGGCACTAATGCGAGTCAGGAGACAGCTCTCCTCTTTGCTGCCATCCTTCATCGCCCCATTAACCGTGTGACTCCTAAGTACCCTGAGAACCCCATGTCACCCCATGACCCCAGTGACTCCAGGGAACCCTGAGAATCCCATGTCACCCCCCATGACCCCAGTGACACCTAAATACCCTGAGAATCCCATATCACCCCATGACCCTAGTGACTGCAGAGAACCCTGAGAATCCCATGTCACCCCATGACCCCAGTGACACCTAAATACCCTGAGAATCCCATATCACCCCATGACCCTAGTGACTGCAGAGAACCCTGAGAATCCCGTCACCCCATGACTCCAGAGAACCCTGAGAATCCCATGGCACCTCATGACCCCAGTGACTCCAGAGAACCCTGAGAATCCCATGTCACCTCATGACCCCAGTGACTCCAGAGAACCCTGAGAATCCCATGTCACCCCATGACCCCAGTGACTCCTAAGTACCCTGAGAATCCCATGTCACCCCATGACCCCAGTGACTCCTAAGTACCCTGAGAATCCCATGTCACCCCAGTGACTCCTAAGTACCCTGAGAATCCCATGTCACCCCATGACCCTAGTAATTCCAGAGAACCCTGAGAATCCTATGTCACCCCATGACCCCAGTGGTTCCTAAGTACCCTGAGAATCCCATGTCACCCCATGACTCCAGTGACTCCAGAAAACCCTGTCACCCCATGACCCTAGTGACTGCAGAGAACCCTGAGAATCCAATGTCACCCCATGATCCCAGTGATTCCTAAGTACCCTGAGAATCCTCTGTCTTCCCATGACCCTAGTGACTCCAGAGAACCCCAAGATTCCCATGTCACCCCCATGACTCCAGAGCGCCCAGAGCATCCTGTGTCACCTTATGAGCACCGACTACAGGGCACCTTGATCATCCTGACACACCCCATCACTCTGGAGCACCCTGCATCACCCCTTGACACTAGTGACCCCTAAGTACCCTGAGAATCCCATATCACCCCATGACCCCTGCGACTCCAGAGAACCCTGAGCATCTGATGTAACCCCATGAGCCCAGGACTCCAGAGTGCCCTGAGAATCCCACATCCCACAGAGTGCCCTGAGAATCCCACATCCCACAGAGTGCCCTGAGAATCTAACGTGTCCTGAGCATCCTGTGTAACCCCATGACCCCAGTGAATTCAGGGCAACTTGATCAACCTGACACACCCCATGACTCTAGAGCACCCTACATTACCCCATGACCCAGTGATTTCAGGGCACTTTGATCATCTTGGCACACCCCCATGACACTAGTGGCCCCAGAGCACTCTAAGCATCCTGTGATACCCCATGACCCCAGTGACTGCAAAGCATCCTGGGTCAACCCATGACATCCTGAGACACTCCATGACTCCAAAGCACCCTGAGAATTCCATGTCACCCCATGACTTTACTGACTCCACAGCATTGTGAGTTTCCTGCATTAGCCCTTGTGACTCCAGACTGCCCTGAGCATCCTGTGTCACCCCATGGCTCCTCTGACTCCAGAGAACTGTGACCTTCTTGTGACACCACATGAACCCATGGAATCCAGAGCACCCCGACTACTCCATGACCCCAATGAATTCAGAACACCCTGAACACCCCATGACCACAATGACTTCAGAACACCCTGAGCATCCTGTTGCACCCCATTTCTCCTCTGACTCCAGAGAACTGTGACATTCTTGTGACACCACATGACCCCAGTGAATTCAGAGCACCCTGACCACCCCATGACCCCAGTGAATTCAGAGCACCCTGAGCATCTTGTGTCGCCCCATGACCCCATGTGACTTTATTGTGCCCTGTGTTGTCCAGTGACAGTGACTCCTTTTGCACCCAGTATTCCTTAGTGACACCCCCCCCCCCCCCGCATTCCCATACTCTCTGGTATGCTCCTGTAATCTCCTAGACCTAGACAGGCCCTCTTCCTGTGGATACATGCCCCTGTCCATGACAAGTCAGCTCTGACTCAGGGGAGCACGTCAGACCTCTGCAGAGAGACCACTGCTTCCAAGCCGGTGTTGTATCTCCCTCCCCAAGTATTTTACATACCGTGGCGAGTTCTCCGTCCAGCTGGCGCCCCCCATGATTGGATACGATGATGCCTTGGACACCGTGCTCTACCGCCAACTCCGCGTCTTCCTTTGTCAGTATTCCCTTGATGATGATTGGTAGGCGAGTCAGATTCTGGAGCCAATAAATATCCTTCCAGCTGATAGAAGGGTCCAGGGTGTTGGCCGGGACACCGTAGTTGTCAGGACCGCATTGATTCTACAGAGAGAAGAGTAAAATATATCTAAAGATTTGCCTGGCGTGTGGGAGGGTTAGACCAGTGCGGGCCAACTTACTAGAGATTGGGGCCCCTGGCATCACCCGGGGCCACACATAATATTCTGTGCAGCACTAACCCCTTAGGAGTTGCAATAGATTTGGGTCCCCCTATAGTCCTGCACAGACAGGCAACACGCATTTTCCACAGACTTGCATCCAGGAGTCAGTATTCAGTCCTTGAGCTTGTTTTTGATGTTTTATTAGGGGGATATCAACTTGGATGGGGTAAGGGGCACATGGGATGGCCGATGGAACCGATGAACCGAGGACAACTTGCTGGAAGTCTCTAATGTAACACCAAATCTGGAGCCATCATATCTCTTAGAGTTTGACCCTTCCTAAAATAAAATCACCAAACAAATCTATTTGATTCTATTTGAAACCCTTCAGTAAGCCTCATATTTCCTCTCCTCCCAATACGGCCCGTTATTATCCCGAAAGTAAAAGTTACATACAGAGGGGCAAAAAAGTATTTAGTCCCCACCAATGGTGCAAGTTCTCCCACTTACAAAGATGAGAGAGGCCTGTAATTGGCATCATAGGGAGACCTCAACTATGAGAGACAAAATGAGAAAACAAATCCAGACAATCTCATTGGCTGATCTGGAAAGAATTTATTTGCAAATTATGGTGGAAAATAAGTATTTGGTGAATATGAAAAGTTCATGTCAATACTTTGTTATATATCCTTTGTTGGCAATGACAGAGGTCAGACGTTTCCTGGAAGTCTTCACAAGGTTGGCACACACTGTTGCTGGTATGTTGGCCCATCCTCCATGCAGACCTCCTCTAGAGCAGTGATGTTTTGGGGCTGTCGCTGGGCAACACGGACTTTCAACTCCCTCCAAAGGTTTTCTATGGGGTTGAGATCTGGAGACTGGCTAGGCCACTCCAGGACCTTGAAATGCTTCTTACGAAGCCACTCCTTCGTTGCCCGGGCGGTATGTTTGGGATCATTGTCATGTTGGAAGACCCAGCCATGTTTCATCTTCAATGCCCTTGCTGATGGAAGGAGGTTTGCACTCAAAATCTCACGATACATGGCCCCATTCATTCTGTCCTGTACATGGATCAGTCGTCCTGGTCCCTTTGCGGAGAGAAACAGCTCCAAAGCATGATGTTGCCACCCCCATGCTTCACAGTAGGTATGGTGTTCTTTGGATGCAACTCAGCATTCTCTCTCCTCCAAACACGACGAGTTGTGTTTCTACCAAACAGTTCTATTTTGGTTTCATCTGACCATATGACATTCTCCCAATCCTCTTCTGGATCATCCAAATGCTCTCTAGCAAACTTCAGAGGGGCCCCGGACATGTACTGGCTTAAGCAGGGGGACACGTCTGGCACTGCAGGATCTGAGTCCCTGGCGGCGTAGTGCGTTACTGATGGTAGCCTTTGTTACGTTGGTCCCAGCTCTCTGCAGGTCATTCACTAGGTCCCTCCGTGTGGTCCTGGGATTTTTGCTCACCGTTCTTGTGATCATTTTGACCCCACGGGGTGAGATCTTGCGTGGAGCCCCAGATCGAGGGAGATTATCAGTGGTCTTGTATGTCTTCCATTTTCTAATTATTGCTCCCACAGTTGATTTGTTCACACCAAGCTGCTTGCCTATTGCAGATTCAGTCTTCCCAGCCTGGTGCAGGTCTACAATTTTGTTTCTGGTGTCCTTCGACAGCTCTTTGGTCTTCACCATAGTGGAGTTTGGAGTGTGACTGTTTGAGGTTGTGGACAGGTTTTTTTTTTTTTTTTTTTTTTTTTTTTAAGTCCGCAAACGTGCAACTATAACGAAAAAACCCGTAAGTGTTCACAAAAAAAGTGCAAGTGCAAAACACCACACAAAAAGTGCACTTAGGGGTGTGCTTTTGTCCTACCCCCGAAGGGGTTGAACCGTTACCCTGATCCCCCGGGGCACGAAGCTCCTGACAGGGACAAGGTTCCCATTTGGTCCTCCTGGCCAAAAGGCCTGGTGGACCACCGTTCCTTATGCCCAGCCGAAGCCGGACATCCAGTACTAGGTCAGGGGGTTCTCCCGAAGAGAAAACCCCCTAGGGACAGGGGAGGAAGGAACCGTATGGCCACACATCCCTCCCCCTAGACGTCAGGGTAGGCCCGAGGACCCACACCCTCCATCCTGTGAGAAAAACACACACAAAAGTAAAAAGTGACAAACGTGGGGTGAGGAAAAATAAATAAATAAATAATTAAATAAATAAATCTATAAAAATAAAAAAAAGTGTCGTGCCCAAATTGTGCACTGACCAGACCCTGAGGCCTGTAGCAAAAAAATTGCCCAGAACTTGACCAAAAGGCCCGGTCCTAGAGGCGCAGTGCAAAAAGTGTTTAAACTTGGTGACCATGTGCTCATTCACAGCATGGGGTCCCACACCCAAGTGTTACTTAGAGCACCCCTGAGGCGACTACTCAGGGGGCACCTAGTTTGCGGACTCTCTGCCTTCCCAGCCCCAGGCCAGACCAAGGTAGACCGTCCAAATCAGGAGGCAACTGGGTCCTTCAGACGTTCCAAAGGAGAATTACTCCCGAGGCCCCAGAACGAATCATGGCGCTCCCCGGTTTCTGTCCTCCCCGTAATAGCCATCCAGACCCCCATCATACCAGTGAGGGTACTATACAACAACCATCCCCGTAAACTAGAATGGTCGGTAGCACCCCCACTGGACACTGATAAGAACAGATACTACACTTGATCTTAGCCAAAAGGCCGAGAAGCGATGTCTTTTATACTGATAACAAGTTCAAACAGGTGCCATTGATACAGGTAATGAGTGCAGGACAGAGGAGCCTCTTAAAGAAGAAGGTCCAGGTCTGTGAGAGCCAGAAATCTTGCTTGTTTCTAGGTGACCAAATACTTATTTTCCACCATAATTTGCAAATAAATTCTTTCCAGATCAGCCAATGAGATTGTCTGGATTTGTTTTCTCATTTTGTCTCTCATAGTTGAGGTCTCCCTATGATGCCAATTACAGGCCTCTCTCATCTTTGTAAGTGGGAGAACTTGTACCATTGGTGGGGACTAAATACTTTTTTGCCCCACTGTAAAAGGAAAAAGAAAATCTCACCTCAAAAACTCCTTCAAAGTTTTTGACCTTGAGATGCGGCGGGAGACGAAAGTTGTTTCGTATGTCGCTCCTCCTCTTGCCTGTATACGGGACGTCCACGGTCAACACCAAAGCCTTGAAACCCAGAGCCTCCGCCCGATGCACCAACCCCTCGGACAGCTTGCGGTCACGGTACACGTAGAGCTGGAACCAACGTGGCCCTTCAGGGGCTGCAGCCACGATCTCTTCCACGGAGCAGGTGGAGTAGGTGCTGGCCACGTAGCACAGATTGAGGCCCTCAGCCGCTGGAAGACAAACACACCAAAAACATCTCACACCATCCGCATGGGTAAATGCGCATTGCTCTTGGCTTCTGAAGTCCCACCAAAGCCACTAGCTGCATGGAGTGTTGAATATTTTCTGAAAGTAGAGACCCTGGAGAATATAATGGTGGTAGGTCCAATCTTTTATGTCGTACCATAATGTTGCAATGGTTTAGGAAACCAAAAATTTCAGTATTTATACAGTAAAGTTAATTATCTGTGTCAGTGGGAGGAATGGCACCTCATCATTGGTGTCAGTGGGAGGAATAGTGCTCCATCATTGGTGTCAGTGGGAGGAATGGCACCTCATCATTGGTGTCAGTTGGAGGAATGGCACCTCATCATTGGTGTCAGTGGGAGGAATGGCACCTCATCATTGGTGTCAGTGGGTGGAATGGCACCTCATCATTGGTGTCAGTGAGAGGAATGGCACCTCATCAATGGTGTCAGTGGGTGGAATGGCACCTCATCATTGGTGTCAGTGGGTGGAATGGCACCTCATCATTGGTGTCAGTGGGAGGAATGGCACCTCATCATTGGTGTCAGTGGGAGGAATAGTGCTCCATCATTGGTGTCACTGGGAGGAATAGTGCCCCATCATTGGTGTCACTGGGGGGAATAGTGCCCCATCATTGGTGTCAGTGGGGGGAATAGTGCCCCATCATTGGTGTCAGTGGGAGGAATAGTGCTCCATCATTGGTGTCAGTGGGGGGAATAGTGCCCCATCATTGGTATCAGTGGGAGGAATAGTGCCCCATCATTGGTGTCAGTGGGAGGAATAGCGCCCCATCATTGGTATCAGTGGGGGGAATAGTGCCCTATCATTGGTATCAGTGGGAGGAATAGTGTCCCATCATTGGTGTCAGTGGGAGGAATAGTGTCCCATCATTGGTGTCAGTGGGAGGAATAGTGTCCCATCATTGGTGTCAGTGGGAGTAATAGTGCCCCATCATTGGTGTCACTGGGAGGAATAGTACCCCATCATTGGTGTCACTGGGAGGAATAGTACCCCATCATTGGTGTCAGTGGGAGGAATAGTGTCCCATCATTGGTATCAGTGGGAGGAATAGTACCCCATCATTGGTATCAGTGGGAGGAATAGTGCCCCATCATTGGTGACAGTGGGAGGAATGCACCCCAACGCATGCGTTTTTCTAGGTGGGGGTGGAGGGCATTGAACATTTGTTTTCATGTTCACATCATGTTACAGCATACATGTTGTGACAGGTTCACTTTATGGAGGCATCAGGTTCTCTTTAACCCCTCGCCTACAGGGCGCTTCTACCCCCTTCCTGCCCACCGGGCGCTTCTGCCCCCTTCCCGCCCACAGGGCACTTTTTACCCCCCTTCCCGCCCACAGGGCACTTCTACCCCCTTCCCGCCCACAGGACACTTCTACCCCCTTCCTGCCTACCAGGCACATCTACCCCCTTCCTGCCTACAGGACACTTCTACCCCCTTCCTGCCTACAGGACACTTCTACCCCCTTCCTGCCTACCGGACACTTCTACCCCCTTCCTGCCTACAGGACACTTCTACCCCCCTTCCTGCCTACCGGACACTTCTACACCCTTCCTGCCTACAGGGCACTTCTACCCCCTTCCTGCCTACAGGACACTTCTACCCCCTTCCTGCCTACAGGACACTTCTACCCCCTTCCTGCCTACAGGACACTTCTACCCCTTCCTGCCTACCACCGGACACTTCTACACCCTTCCTGCCTACAGGGCACGTCTACCCCCTTCCTGCCTACAGGACACTTCTACCCCCTTCCTGCCTACAGGACACTTCTACCCCCCTTCCTGCCTACCGGACACTTCTACACCCTTCCTGCCTACAGGGCACTTCTACCCCCTTCCCGCCTACCGGGCACTTCTACCCCCTTCCCGCCTACCGGGCACTTCTACCCCCTTCCCGCCTACCGGGCACTTCTACCCCCCCTTCCCGCCTACAGGGCACTTCTACCCCCTTCCCGCCTACAGGGCACTTCTACCCCCTTCCCGCCTACAGGACACTTCTACCCCCTTCCCGCCTACAGGGCACTTCTACCCCCTTCCCGCCTACAGGGCACTTCTACCCCCTTCCTGCCTACAGGGCACTTCTACCCCCTTCCTGCCTACAGGGCACTTTTACCCCCTTCCTGCCTACAGGGCACTTCTACCCCCTTCCCGCCTACCGGGCACTTCTACCCCCTTCCTGCCTACCAGGCACTTCTACCCCCTTCCTGCTTACCAGGCACTTCTACCCCCTTCCTGCCTACCAGGCACTTCTACCCCCTTCCTGCCTAGCACTGATGGGCACTGTTGAGGCGGCACTGATAGTGAGCACTGGTGGGCATTGATGAGGAGGCACTGATATGCGGAACTGATGGGCACTGATAGGTGGTACTGATGGGCAAAGACTGGCAGCACTGTTGGGCACTGATGGGCAGCACCCTTGGGCACTGATGGGCAGCACCCTTGGGCACTGATGGACAGCACCCTTGGGCACTGATGGACAGCACCCTTGGGCACTGATGGACAGCACTGTTGGGCACTGATGGACAGCACTGTTGGGCACTTTTGGGGCTGCCCTAATTGTCAGTGTAGATGTCTCCTTTGACAGTTGCCGGTTACTGGTAGCACATTCGGTACGCAGTGACGGCGTGAGGAAAGTACTGCTGTGTATTTGTGTATTTACATAGAGGTCAGCTGTGATTGGACACAGCTGATCACATGGCAAAAGGCTGCTTTGACTGGCCTGTTACTATGTCATGTGATCAGCTGTTTCCAAAGGACACAGCGATCACAGAGAGTGCCGGGTGCGGGCCCCTGTAGCCGTCATTCAGCTATAGCACGGTAGTAAAGTGGTTAATGAGGAATCAGGGGGTTAATAGACCCGATACCTCAGCTGCCCTCCAATGAAGCTAGTAGAGAGCAGATCATTTTCCTTTAGCTCCGCCCTCTTCCCCGGCTGCAGTGCACCCCTCCTGACATTTTATTGCACCCAGGTAAGCATGGGGGGGATGGGGGGACAGGGGCAGCGACCAGCCCCTGCAGCAGGCAGCCTGTCAAAGTCTTTGGCAGGTTGCGGCTGGATGGGGGCTGGATGTTGTATTGAGTGGTACCAGTGACTGGGGCCTTGTTCATTCAATGGAGAGGGCCCTAAATGCTGGTACTCCTAGGCATAGCGTTCATCCGCAGCCTGCCATAGACTTTGACAGGCTGCCTGAAGCAGGGAAGGACCCCACATCTGTCCCTCCTGAGTGCAATAAAGTGCCGGAAGGGACTCACTGCATTTGTGGACAAATCCAAAAGCCCTGAGACTTCTGCACCTTCTAATGTCAACAGCCCCAGCAGACTCAGCTGTCACTCACGTGTCACTCCACAGTATTCCCTTTGTTTCTTCCCCAATAATGTTTATGTAGGGAGGTGAACGGATGGCTGGAGGAGCTGGGCCAGCATAGTCAATAGTTAGACACTCCCAGAAAAGGAGCTAGCTTAGATGCGTAAGGATGGAGAATGGCTCTTCTTGGTGGACCCATCCCAATCGTGGATGTGCCATGTTCTTGACGTTTCCCACTGACACAGAAAGCTGTAGAGAGAAGTCTACTAAAATCTGGAATACTAATGGTGCACAGATACTGAGAAATTGTCCATCTCTCTTTTTACTGAAGGTGGAAGTACAGGTGGTCAGAAGGGGATATGGATTTGACCATGAGGATTTGATGTGTATCATCGACCATAAGGATTCAAAGTGTGGCACTGACCATGAGAAGTTGTGGTCTGGAATTGACCATGAGGATTCATGGCGTGGCACTGACCATGATGTCAAGGTCCTACCTTTTCCCTGAGGTTATGTTACTCCATGTGCTGGCATCCATCTTGGATTCTGCTGTGCATGATGGGAATCCTTTTATGCCTTCAGGTCTCTGAGGTCCACCCCCCAGAGGGGTGTGGCTGATGACATATAAGCCTGTGACCCGCACATGCTCTTTGCACCTGTGTCTTGTGTCTTTGTGTCGCTATTACTCTGTTTCTGACTCTCGTGACTCTCCTGGTATCTGATTCGGCTTGTGACTTGACTATTCTTTGTGTATTCTCCTTTGATCTGATCCTCTGTTGCTGAACCCGGCTCGTGACCTGTGATTCTTGTCTGCTGTCCTGTACCGTTTTGTCCTGTTGTTGTTGACCCCGGCTTGTCTGACTACTCTTTTGTCTCTTTCCACCAGTTACACGCCATTGGCGGCGGCCATTACCGCAGCTGAGGTGTCTCGGGGGGCCGCGACCTGGTTCCTGGCTGCGTCAAGTCCATCCCCACCATCAGGGGCCCTGGTGAAGGGCAGCCTGGGACTTAGACTCCGCGCCCTGAGGGACTTCGGTCTGTGGGTGGTGGTTGTCGTCAGCCAGTGCGTTACATTGTTATTAGGCCTGCCTGTCCGTTCCTCGGCTCCTGCCCTGACATTACACAAGTGCCATTGAACCCTGACGGTGCAGGCACGCCTTCGCTCCCAACGCTAGTCGCCAGACTCGATCAACAGGATCACCTGTTGGATCAGTTCGCTCAGGCGTTGCAAACTCTGCTCGTACGCACTGCACACCTTGCTCCTGGTGCTATTAGGCCGGTAGTCGCTCCGGTGG